>VMDR010002544.1:0-89355 GCA_007922815.1 Macrotus californicus
TCCTCTGTTATTTGACTGGTTTCTGGCACAAAGGATATGCCCAATAAATAATAATAATATTTAATAATAAATAAGCAAGAGGGAATTACCATACTCTCAGTATATGTTATGATTATTGGGAATACTTTAATAAACAACAATAACAAAAACTTGCTTTGTAATGTTCTCCACTCTTTCTTCCTCGCATATGTCAGGATTAGAAGGAAAAAAGTTCATAGACCTTAGGGTTGTTTGTCAAAAGGGCCACAATATTTTGCAAATTCTCCCACCAAGAAGTGGAGTGCATTCCAGGCTGACTTGTGTCTTGCTTTGGCCAACAGAATAAATGACATTGGGAGAATTCTAAGTGCAGGCCTTGAGAGTCCTTGCAGCTTCCTTTCTTGATGTTCTTAGAACACCGAGACTACTATTTGTGACCAAATGCATGCAAGCCTGCTAGATCATGAAAGACATGAGCCTCAGTTGATCCCGATACCCTCAGTTGACACCCAGCTAACTCACAGAAATAGAGTTTTCTAGCTGACCCATGGCTATACACAGGCAAATGAATAAGCCCAGCCAAAAGCAGCAGGAGAACCATCCACTTGAGGATAGCCCAAATTGCCAATCTACAGAATCATGAGCTAAATAAATGGTTGTGTTAAGCCACTAAGTTTTGGATGGTTTGTTACACAGCAATAGATCACTGGTAAAGACCTCTTCAGGGGGATATTCGGACTAATTAGAAGGTGTTTCATCTTATACCCTGACAATAAAAACACGAGTAAAATAACCAAACAAAGCTTATTGAGAGATATCGTGTAATGACTGTCATGACACAGGAGCAACATTTTCAAGGAGAACCATACTAAACAGGTATTTCCATAAGAGATAGTTGTGTAAGGGGGAGACTGCCAAAGGTTGGTGGTGGTCGTGGTAGTGGTGTGGTTGTGTGATGGTGAGGGCCCAGAAGTTTCTCCAATTCTGAAGGTACACTCTCCCACAACTCTTTTTCTAGGTCCCACGTAGTCTTTGCTCATCTATTCCTTTCATCTCAGTGTCACTGAAACTCTCATGCAAATAAGGTCTCCATTACCTGTAGAAAAGCACTTAAACTCCCTTTATATTATTTGACCTTAGAGATTTACCCATTCCCTCTCATTTCCCAATACCATCCCTTATACACTATGCCATCCAGACCAGTCCTGATGGTCCAAACACATTTCTCTTTTATACCTTTGTGTCCTCATAAAGCCCACTTATCCTTCCGGGCCCAATTATACAAATTTTACCTTCTTTAGGAAGCTGTGCTCATTAGATAACAATCAGTGGAGCTATCTCTGAGCTCCCAGACCTCCATTATAGCATCTTGTCTCATTATGAGCTTTCCTCTTCTACTTGACTCCTTGTCTCCTCTCCTAAACTTGTCTCTTCTCCACCTGCAAGTAGAGTTCCCATCTAATTCCTATTTGTAGATTGATTTCCAGCACATGACCTGGTGTAGTGTAGGAACTGAAAAATATTCTTTGAATGAATGAATGAATGAATGAATGAATGAATGCAAGCCACTATTTGAAGAGAGTTTTGCAGTACACAGAGTAATTTTACATCCATTGTTTCAGATGTCCTCATTAGCCTCATTTTCTAAATGAAGAAACTGAGGCTCAGAGCAGTTAAATGACTTGAAGTTTTCTAGGTGAGTAAGCAGAGGAAACAGGAATCAAGCCTTTTGAGTTCCAAAGCCTAGGCTGTGAAATGTCTGTATAGTCATTCATTTATTAATTCATTCCACAGGTATTTAATTTGTAAATTTGTAACAACTCTCTGTCAGGTCTGCTCCTGCCCATCTTCCTACTTTCTCTTGGTGCTGCAGATCCTGCTAAGATCACTCTTTTCTCCCCTTCCCTGTCTATGTCCTTCACATTCATCCCCTGGGAAGTCTTCATGAAATCAGGCTAGGTCATGTACCTTACCTCTACTCCCATGAACTCCTGGATTCTCTTGTATCCCTGTCTTCCCTATTGGGCTATGAGGAGCTTGGGGGCTCCCCAGAACACCATTATGATCCCCATACCCAGCAAGTTCCTGATTGGGGTAGAGTGAGGGGGCCATGTGAGTGATAAGGGTTGGGGTGGTCAGCAGAGGACAGATCATGAAGGGGCTTTTTAATCATGTGGAGAGACTTAGACTTTATTCTGCAGGCAGTCAGGAGCCAGGGAAGGGTTTTAGGCAGGTGAAATTCCATCATTTAAAGGCTAGAGAATGTGGAGTTCTTACAGGAAAATTAGAAGGGGTAACCTGAGAAGCTGGGAAACCAACACAAATGGGAACCTTCTAGCTCCCAGACCTCTAGCAGATAACGTTGGTGCTCTACATAGGTCCCCTTGGACCCCCACCCCCTGACTTCATGTGCTTTCAACTGTACTTGTGGCTTCTCTTCAGTGGACTTCCCTCAGCCTCGTGGACCCTGTCACTAGCCAACTCTCACAGATAGCCAGAAGGGTCTGAGAGTTGACCAATGATTGCTTGGTTGTTGGAAGGGAGAGTATGAAGACCAGCTTCACTCTCATGTTGGGACAACTTATCCTCTGGAGATCCCCTGAAGGACCTACCCTCCGCAGGACTTTAACCTGAGATCACACCCTGCTGGGCTCCTTCTTTTCCTGTCCTGCTTTCCCCATTTCCTTACAGGTTTCTCCTGGAAGCTTTTCCTTAATAAATCACTTGCGCATGATTCCCCATCTTAGAGTCTGCTCTAAAGAAGCCAATCTAAGACACATACATGGGTATATACACTTATATACAAATGGGCATACAAACTGTGTTTATGCCCCAAAACAGTGGCTCAGAAACCCATACTACCCCTCCCCACATAACTGAGCTGTGAACAGACACAGAGGACCATGGATCCTACCTCCTAGGACTCCTGGGACTGAGGATCAACCAATCCCATGAAGCTGAAATGAATGTCTACCTCCTTCATCCTCGAGGGATTTGTTATCATCCTCTTCAACTCAGAGCTCTTTTACATCCGTTCTTTCACCATGTGTACAAAACATTCTGCAACATAGACAAGGCATGTTTCAGCCCCATTTAACAGGTGAGGAAACTGACACTCAGAGTGTTTGGGTTACTTGCCTGAGGCCACAGAGCTTCCTTGGTTTCCCTGATTTCCCTGTCTGATTTTCTTCACCAATTGGTTCCTCTGAGGGCAACTAGATCTAAACCTAGGGCAAAGGTCCATACCTTCATGCTACAAGATGTAGACGAGTAGGTCAAGGGAATACATGGATCACTGCATAGAAATCCAGCACATCTAAGCAGACCAAAGGGACAAAGGTATCGGGTAGTTAGTGCCAGTGCCAGGCAGTAGCTGAATGGTGGACAGGAAATAATGGGAAACATGGAGGTTGAAGAAAACTGTTCTTCAAGACCTTGCTGGTCAGAGGAAGACCAAGAGTGTCCCCTCAAAACAGACATTGTGTCCAACACAGTGTTAGGAGAAATTAGAGAACCACGAAGTGAATGAGGCCACATGTTACAAAAAAAAAAAAAAAAAGGACATTGCAAGGTGCTGCTCAGTTTCTTCAGGCATCACAGGCCTAGCATCATCTTTCCTAGAAGGCATTTCACAGCACCCCCCAACTGAATAATTAGTTCCTGTCTCATATTCTTATTATTTCCTGTATTCCCTTTTACACTCTTAATAGTTGATAGAGTAATTTCCATTTACTGTCTCCCTGACTAGACTATGAAATCCATGAGCAAATACTGGGTTTAAATAATTTATGAATCACATTGCCACATCACAAACTGGGTCATGATCCTGACTAGAATTTAGCCTGGCTCTAACCAGAGACTGGTCCTGGACCTCAGTTTTAAATTCAGTTCTAATCCTGGCTGTAGACTGAGCCCTAATCCTGGTTATAGACTGAGCCTTGGTTTTGGTCACAACCTGAGGCCTGACCTTGGTCCCAGCCTGAGGCCTGATTCTGGCCATATACTGAGCCACAAACCTCGCCTCAGATTGAGTTCTGATCTCAGTCATAGACCAGATCCTGGATCCACTCAATACACCCATGAATTTCACAAGGGGTTCAGTCCAGCCAAAGCTTTTGCTATTTAAACCATTCCTTGCACACATGTTTGATCTCCTTATTTCACCTGTTTCAGTCTCACAGCTTTGTTAGACCTTGAGCAGCCCTAGGGTACATCTTCCTCACAGGTTGGCAGAGGGGATCCTTGGCAGGTTGCTCCCTAGGCTGGTTCACTCAGTGACCAGGCCCTGATGAACATGTGTTTATCATGGCTGCACTGAGCAACAAAGAGGAACCTGTAGGCAGATCATGTGGGATATAAAACTGAAATTCACAGGCACAGACAATGGTATGTTGGTTACCAGAAGAAAGGGGGTGGGAGGGAGGTAGTAAAGGGTAAAAGGGGCCAAATATATGGTGACAGTACATGATTTGGCTTTGGGTGGTGTGCATATAATGCAATATATAGATTGTATATCAGAATTCTACACTTGAAAACTATATGATCCTATTAACCAATGTCACCCCGATAAATTTAATAAAAAATAAAATGAAGAATAAAGGAACTTCTTGACTTCTTCTCTCCTTGCCATCTCTGTGATCAAAGGACATTTGAAAAAAAGATCTATCTTTTTATATGCAACCGCATCCCAGGCACCAGAATTTGCTTTTCCTTATCCGGGAGTCTACCAGAAGTAGGAAAACAGTCGGGAACTTGAGGGAAAAGAGGTTGGGAAGGAGAACTTTTGCCTTCCCAGACAGAAAATTAATTATAAAATCAGATTGTGTTACCAGAATTGTTTATATCTGTGTTTAAGGAATTTGCCGTCTTCTGAATCTAATAGATGGAGCAGTCAGAGCTTGACTGCTACAACAGTTTTTAATTTGTTTGGAAATCAGTCCAAATAATGAAGAAATGCGTTTCAATACTCCAGGAAGGCAACACAATTGGCACGTCTCCTTTTAAACAACAACAATGACAACACAGTTCTCAACATTGAATAATTAAAGAAATGCGTTGTATCAGAAGCAGGTTGTAAGCCTCTGCTTTGGAGGAATGCCAGTAAGGGAACATTAATACCTAACAAGACTTCATAGTTTAGCGCTTTGGTAGCTGTATGATATTTGCCCTTTAGAATAGACGTTCGAGGAGGGTGGTAGTTAACCTCACCTTCCACTTCAGAGAGGGCATTCGGGTTCCGAGGAATGCAGGCATGTGGCTAGGGGCACATGGCTGAGCTTGTGGTGCTCTCAGCACCCTCCATGCTATCTCTGTCTGCGTTTGCTAAAGCCTTTGCCTGACAGGAAGCAGGTAAATGGCTTGCCCTCGAAATCTTTGGGCTTTAAAAATGGGCGCAGCAGTCTAAAGTGTTAATGATGGTTGGTGTTATAGACAAAGTTCATGCATTACAGACTCAGCCCATTTTCATGCAGAACAGTGTACCTGCCCCAGTGTTTCCATGGTCAACCCACTGCAGGGTCTTGTGCATGCCACTCCTCCTCTCTGAGCTGCAGTTTTCATCTCAGCCCCTGGGGGTGATACCTACCACACTGATTTGTATGAAAATCTACGACATTGTTAGCAGGCTAACAAATGGTTGTAAATTAGTTGGTTAGTAGTTGTGAAGTGTTAAACATTGGTCAAGACCAAGAGGTTATGGTGCCTAAAACCATGCATGGTCAGTAAGTCACTGAGCGGTGCCTTCCAAGGTTGCCTCCCTCCTCAGGGTGTGTCCATCTTCGAGGTGAGATGTAGCCCTAAGTTTTCAGGAGTCTAGAATGGCATTTCTCAAAAGGCGATTGAGCGTTAAGAGATCTGGTCATAAAGTTTGGGAGAGCTTCTCAAAGTCACTACTGAAAAAGTGGAGGGAGGGATGTCACTTTTTAGTTCCCTGTTCCTTCTTCCACTGGCCTATTTCAGTGGCTAAGGGGAATGGTCTGGTGGGGCAGGCTTGTCTATTAGAGCTGAATTTTATTTTATTTTTTTCTGGGTCCTGAGAGGTAGATCAGATTTCAAAAAGCAAACAGCTAGAGGAAGTGTTTGCCAGGCAGAAGCAGTAGCCTAAGCAAATAGACAGAGGTGTAAGGTGGGGGAAGGAGAGGCTTGGGGAGATGGGTGGGGCTCGGTGGGGCTAAGAAAGTAAAGTTCTTCTTCCAACAGCTGGGAGCCATTGAAGAGTCTGGGGGAGAGGAGTAGCACTGACTGCTTACTGAAATCCAAAAGGCAGAAGTTGTTGCTGTCTCATAGTTAGGAAAGGTGAGAGCCAGGTTTTGAGGATTTGTGGCCAGTTCTAGTTCATCCCAAAGCCCTTGCTCTTTCTAGCTGCCTCCCAGTGCAAAACAGTTTCTACTGTAGTGGAAAATTGTGAGGTCAAGTTCTTGGGGGTGGAGGACAAGAGGGGCTGGGCAGAAGGGGAGACCAGAACGGTCAGCTCCTAATTTCCTATTTCTCCCAACAGGAGGCTCTGAGGCCTTCACTACTGGGTGTCCTCCCCTCCTTCCTTCCTCTTATCTTCTCACCCCTGCTGCTCTAATGGCCTCCCTCCCCCTCCAGCCCGTTATCCAGCCTTTTATCATTCTCCGAGATGTCTGGAGACAGTCTCTTTCAGTGGCTGGGTCTCAGCTCTGATGAATGATTTGCATGCACATCACACAGCTGAGAAATGGTGGAGCTGGGCTGGAATCCAGGAAGTTGGAGCTTTTTGCATTGTGCTGTTCTCACCATGCCTAGCACATAGCAAGCGCTCCATGAATAGTAGCCCTTTTCCCTCCCTGTAGGAACTAATGTCTATCCCACTGGACATTCAGAATTTTTGAGCCTGAAGGTACTTGGCCCTTCCTTTCCCTTTGGATGTGGCTTTTGTCACTGGCCAGATTTCAGCCTTTTCGGACGGAGTAGGAGCACCTGTGTCTACAGCTTAGGCCACAGAGGCTGTGGTCCAAGGGTCTGGGCCTGGATAGAAAGAGAGTGGCTCTGGGAAGCCCTGGCTGCTTTGCATGCGGGATGAGAGCTCCTCTGGTCAATTTGCTTTCACTAATGTCAGGCCCCCGCAGCGCCTTCGTTGGTTGCATAGCAACTGGCCGAGCAGCGCGGCAGAGGTGGCCATGCATAAAAGATGACACATGATGGTGGGGCGCAGGGTGATGATTTGCAAATTTAGATACAGTCACAGCAGGAATATGAACTGGGCACTAGACAGCCGTGGGGGTGGGTGGCTCCCTTTGTCTCCTCCCACCTCATTCAGAAGGCCAGGTTCCCACTGTATTTTATAGATCTGGGGAAGGGGTGCCCAATGGGGAAAGGGTGGCTTGACTTCAGCCCTCTGAAAGTCACAGGCTGGGCTGGTGGGGGCTGAGAAGGGCAAAGGGAAGGCAACAAGGGGAGCAGCAATGCCAGCACGGACAATCAGAGGCTCTGGGCGTCCTGAAGCCGCTTCTCAGACCTCCCCTCACCCCAGAGGGAGGGTGGTGAAAGAGCCATGTCTGGACACTCCTCCTCTCCCCGAAGGTCTCCTCTGTGCCATTTCTGACAGTGGCAGAGAGAGGAGGTGCGCTAAACTTGCCATCCCCAGATCTGGGTTCCAGTCCTAGTCCTGCCACTTCCTGATAGGGAGAGCTGCAGCAGATGACTTTAAATCACATTCAGTTTAATCCATCCACCACCAACTGAGCACCTGTTAGGAACCATGCACTGACCTAGGGCCTGGGGAAACAATTTTATAAAATACAATCCCTGCCCTTGAGGAGCTCTCAGTGTGGTGGGAGAACAGATGTTCAAATCAATAAATTATACTCTGGTGCACTGAGAATAAAAATAGATAGGCTAGGGAGGAGGCGACTTCTCTGAGTTTTGAAAGTAATGAAGGGACTGGCCAGGAAGGCAAAGAATGGAGGGACACTCCCAGGTGAAGGAAGCGGGGTGTGGTCTCAGCAGGATGTAAAGGGAACCTGAAGGTGTTTGAGGTGAACAGGGAGTAAAACTTCTGCCCACCTGCTACCTCACCACACAGGGGTGTGGACTGGAGCAGAAACTTATCCAAAATCACACACAGTGTCAGCTGCTGACCCTGTTTTCTGTCAGCTCTGCCATGGCCTTGTGTCTGCACACCTAGGACTTCTGTTCTGGAGTGAATTGCTGGTGATTATGGCAATGGCAACAGATGTTGGGAGTTTGGCCCAGAAAGTTGGATTTGGGACCATCAGTGAGGAATAAAGTTGTCTGGAAAAAAGATGTCATTTGGCTAAAAACTTTGCTTAGGCTTCCCTGAATGGGATCATATATCAAAACAGAATCTCTGAGCAGGCTTCCCTCATGGCTCATTACCCCTTTCATCACCCATGAGAACCGCACAGGAGCTCAGATCCCAGCTCTGCTGCTTAGTTGTTGGGCAACCTTGAGTAATTCATTTTGCTTTTATTTCTAAGTTTCCTTCTCTGTAAAATAAGAACACTAATAGCCTCTACCTCATGGAGTTGTTGCAAGAACTAAATAAATCCATACATGTGATGACCTTAGAACAGTGCCTGGCATGGGGTTAACAAAGCCATTATTATTATTATTATTATTATTATTATTATTATTATTATTATTATGGAGGAATGCAATCCAGCTGGGGTAGGAGTTAGAAGATGGAAGGTGGAAATCTAATAACATGACCTGAGTATAAAAAGACATATGAGTCAGCTGGTGCAGAAGTGGAAGAAAGGTTTTCCATAGGGGCAATAGCTCTTGCTGAACCTCAGAGGCTCCAGCCCTTTATTTAGCAGGTGAGGGTGAAGGCCATGCAGCAAGTAGTAGCTGAGCCAGGCTGGCCAACAAGCCCGAGGCGTGATGGGGGAGGAGAGCGCTGGGTACCCCAGGGGGCAAGGCCTGCAGATGAACAGCTCCGTTCGAATGGGGATGTCTGGTGAGTACAAAGCGAGGTGGGCCTTCCATAATGTTCGAAAAGTCTGAGGAAAAGCCAGGTCCTGCCTGACCTTTGAGCTGACCACTGGGGAGAGGAGAGTGGAAACTCTCATGTGGGCAAGGGAGAGGGCATGCTGGTGCTTGGAGCCTCTGGCAGCTGAGGGGCTCACTGAGCTGCCTGGGAAAGGAGTCACACCCTGGCCCCTCATGCGGGTGAGTGATCTGCATTACTTACGTGCCCAGAATGAGAATGTGGGAGCCGGTGCCTGGTTTGTTTAAGGTCCAAGGAGGTGCCCAGAAGAGCCAGAACTATCCACTGTCCACATCCTCCCATGAGAGGCCTGTACATTTCCAGTCACCTTTCCAACCTTGACAGGCTTCGGCACCTGGGAGGGTTTGGACAGAGATTCTTACCTGGAAGGTCCCTGGGTGAGTTCTTGCCTGCCGGGAGCCCAAGAATGTTGCCTTGGAAACAGGTGTTCTCCTGAGCTGTGTTCTGGTTGCCGCTGGGAAGTGAGTGATGGTGGCCAAGGAGACTGGTAGCTTCTTGGGGGACAATCGTTGTAGTCTAGAGAAATGCACCAAGATCAAATCTCTTCTTTATCTCCTCCTGGATGTCCAACCTTGGCCAAGTCCTTTAATCTTCCTCCCTTTTCTCATCTGTAAAATGGGGATAGTAATAGCATCAACCCTAGGGATTATTCAGAAGGTTAAATGAGGCTATTCATGTAAAACATTTGGCACATAATGACCTGACACAAGGGAAGTGCTCAGCCAGTGCTAGCTATTATAGTAGGATTTCAAACGAAGTCACACGCCAACCGACTGCAGACTGCGTTATGTTTTCTATTGAGCCACTGCCTCCCCACCCGCCTCTCCCCACCCCCGCCCCACATTAATTAGTGGGGGGAAAAGTAGCTTTTAGTTCCAGCCAGGATAAAATTCTGGATTTTTTAAAAATGTCAGAGGCTACATACTACTTTGTCTTTCTCTTGGAATTCCTTCTGGAAGATTCTCAGCGTCACATTAGTCAGACTGGGCAAAGCCCATGTACTTGAAGAAGGAAAAGAGAATAATGCATTATTAATTTTTATAATATTTCCTTGGCTACCCTTTCATTATCATAGTAATGATGCAGGGCTCCCATCATCCACTCAGGGCTGCTGTTAGGGCTACAGCCGCTCTTACACCCCGAGGCCAGAAGGAGGAATGGGCTCTCCAGGGTGGGATTGCTGAGTGGGCCCTTGAGGGCACCTGGCTGCACTTGCAGGGGCAGCTGGTCACAGAGCCCTGGGCAGATGGCCCCTTATCTCTACCCAGGCCCCCTCGGCACCCATCACTGCCACTCCCTGTGCTAAGGGAACCCACTGCCTCTGCAGATCCAGCCACCTGATCTGCAGCTGTAGCTCTGGACTGGTCCTCAGTGAATTCTTTCAAGAATAACTAACTGAGAAAAGCATGCGCTCCAGGGGTTCATGTTATATTTCTTTATTAAACAAACAAACAGACAAACAGACAACCCCCACCCCCTTCTCCCCTGAAAACTCTGCTCTAGACTGGCATCCAATTGTCTGTCATCCAACAACCATTGAATCCAGACTGATAGTCAGATGAAAAAGCATCACAGGGCCCTGGAGGAGTGGCCTGATGGGGACCATTCACAGATGCCACCACTGGCTTGGACTGGGCCCTGAGGAATCAGTCTGCAGTTGCCCAGAACTTCAAGTGTGAACAGTTCCCCATCCCCGTGTCTGTAGCTCCAGCCGGGACAAGCTGCAGGCCACTCTGACTCACCAAAGCACACATGACTTTCGCTGATATGTACGATGGTTTGAGGTGACCTGTAGCAAGTTACTGAACCTCTCGGTGCCTCAGTTTCCACTCTCCAAAATGGGAATAATGCTGTACCACATAGGGTTGTAATACCAATGAAATGAAATGAATGAGTTAATTTCTTTAAAAGCTTTTAGAACAGCCTCTGGCACACAGTGAGCGCTAATGTAAATGTTTGTTAAATAAATAAACTGCAAAGGTCATAGCATTGAACAGCACTGACTCACGCAGCGAGAAAGTGGATTCCATTTAACTCCTCTTTCAGTCTGTCTGATTCTAGCAAGAGGTGCGTGCACCTTGGTTTTGCACTGATGTGTCTGAAGCATCTCTCTAGTATTTGCTTTTTCCCCAGATAGGGGACAAGCTTCAGACTCAGAACCTCTGGAAGGCAAGGACCTCTCTACAATTTAATGATTTCGTTTTGTTTTAAATGTAATTAATTTTATATTTACTTTCTCCTCTGGTAATTAATTTTGGTTTTTCCTTTGATGATCGTGTCATATGGTATTGGTGACTTATGGACAAGGCAAAAACAGTGATCCTGGAAAGTAAATTCTGCAAGTTAGGGAAACACAGTAATGAACAGTCTGTCTGTCCATCTATGCCATTCCTTCTCTCTATGTAACACATATATATTTATATGTAATAGAATGTCTAAAGAGAAGAGGGGTTAGGATATCAATTTGCAGATCTGCTTTGAGGAGTGTCTTTGCCCGTGTCCCACATAGGCCCAGTCGGGCAGAAGCCACTCTCCTGTACCCGTGTGTGTGGCTCCACTCTCCTGACACGCCCCAGGCTGGTGCCTCGTAAGGCTCTGCCACTGCAGGTCCCTCTCCCCTCGCACTCCTCTTCCTCTGTTAATCTTCTTGCCTGGCAGAGTGGCTGTAAATTACCACATTAATTTCCAAATCAAACCAAGTTCCATAGTAACAGTGCGGCTTCCACCCAGATCTAAAAAGATTCATTAGGAAGTTGATTTGCTAAGCACCCCCAACTTATTCCTTCAAAGGAACAGCTGCGTTTATCCAATTCTGATGGCTCTTCAGGGGCTGGGGCTCTGAGTAGCCATGAGCCTGACCCCAGGCCGCCAGAATGAGTCCTTGAGCCAGTGGGGTAGGAAAGCTGGGGTTATTCAGGAGCAATGGAATGTTAACCTCAGGGGTGGGGGGGATATCAGAGTTTTGGGTACCTCAGCGAAGGGGATGCTGGTCTGCCCCCCCCCCCCTTTGAGAACTCCTGGATGTCTTCCAGTTCATTTGTGGGCAGACTTGCTAATCTTCCTGGGAGAAGTGCCTGGAAAATGCCTTAGGACTGACAGGTCCCAGGATGCTGGGATTGTAACTTTGGGGCAAAAATGGGGACACAGGACACCCAACCTATTTATGTCACAGGAGGGACTGAGTAGCCAGGGCACACATTTCATGGTTAAAAAGGGCTGGTAAAATGTTTTATAAGGTTCAAGTCCATTTCGATGTAAATTATCCCAAATAGGCTATTGCTTGGCAGCCTCCATGTTCTCATCTATAAAGTAATACCTTCCCATAGGGGTGCTGTAAAGCAACCTCAATGGGATCCTGTACGTGGAGCATTTAGTACAGTGCCTGGCATGAAATTACTTCTGTCTATAGCTGTGGCGATGACCACGGTGATGACAATGATGATGGGGATGATTCATATCTGCATTACTGACATCACCTCTATCCACCTACCCGTCCATCCCTCTCCCTCAGCACCCCTCACCTCAGCAAGTGAGCACATCCCAAAGGTGCCCCTTTCTAACCATCTCCATTGCGCCACCTGCTCTTCTTCCCCTCTGAGGCCGTGGCTGACTTTAATTTGGTTCCTGGAAACAGTTTTTCAACCGATGTCTCTGCCCCCGTCAACACCGAGGGGGGCGACCGAAGCAATTTCTCCTCCTTTCCTCTCCTCTCCCCCCCTGCTAAGCAGTGACGGCTGGGGCTAGGTTCTGGAGAGGTTAGAGCTTTGGAGAAGACAGCCACCGGATCTGACTGGGATTATCACTCACCAGTAGTGTGACCTGGGCAAGGGACTTGACTTCTCTGAGCCTACGGAAAACTGTGATGCTTCTTACCTCGCCAAGTACTGTGAGATTCAATGAGATTGTGCTTGTGAATTGGTTAGCCCAGAGCCTGGCTCAGAGCAAAGACCCGGCGAATGCTTGCTACTCTGGTCATTTTCCTGGGCTGGGCCTTGGGCCAGGCCCTGGGGTCCAGAGCTGTGTAAGACAAAGGTCCTGTACTCCAGGCACTTGCTCGCAGGTGGAGGAGTTGGCCTTCTGCAGGAACAACCACAACTCAAGGTGCCAGAGGTGGCTGTTGGGGCCCTTTCTGGAAGGCTTCTTGGAGGAGGCCACATGAAGAGATGGGCAGGATTCACCGTGTGGCATTGTGTGGTGAGCGTTGCACCCGTGGGCAGCAATGCTTAAACCTGTTTCAAACATCCTCATGCCAAGGCTCCTAGCCCAAGGTTCCTGCAGGAATCTGGAGGGGGAGAGAGAGAGAGAGAGAGAGAGCAAGAGCGAGCGCAGTCAGAGGTCAGCTGGCCCTGCCAATATATCTGTGTGGTCTTCTTCGGCAGGGGGAGTGACTTCATAGCCAGTTTTTTTTTTTTTTTTTAATACTTGACCAATATTTTGAGGAGACACTGTGTTTATTGCTTTCACATACTTTATGTGATATAAGTGTGAGAGGATAATAACAACAACAATGGCTGACAAACTATTGAAGATCTACTTCGTAGCCAAGCTCCAGCTAAGTGCTTTTCATGTGTTATCTTATTTGATCTCCAGACAGTCCCATGAGGTTTATGACTGATGTTTCCCCACTTAACCGAGGCTCAGAGAAGCCACACCACTCAGAATCTCATAGCCAGAATGCTGCGTCTGCCTGATCCCAGGATCCCAGCTCTCGCCATCACTGTTCCCAGCACCCAGAGAGTCAGGGTGTGGCTGGGAAAACCAAGGTCAGGGGTAGGGGGTGGGGGTGTGGCAATTATTCTGGAATGCAGTTGTAGGCAGTTGTGCCACGTGGGGGACTTGAGGCCTGGTTGGGGGGAAAGCCAGGGAACGGCAGGTGGGGAGGGCCACCCTTCCAGTCACAGAACGAAGGTGCTACCTCTCTTGTGAGAGCTCCCTTCTGAAGACGCCCGACTGTGGGCCAGCAGTTTCCCATCGGCGCCGAAACAACTCCAGGCCCGTGCGCAGGCTCTGCCAGCAAAGTCTTCCCGATGGCGTTGGTATTTGCGTCACACATTTCTGGGGCCTGCGGCAGGGAGGGTGTTCTCCTTTTCATTTGGCAGAAATTAACAATAAGTCTGAGCGGAGAGACATCACATGTCGGGGTGAACATGGCATGGTCACCCCCTCTAATTTGCTAGACAGCACAGCCCCACTGCGGCTCCCGCTGTAGATGGGGAGGAATAAACACACGTATATTAATGACTTTAAATGATTTCTGTTTATCCAAGCATGTCTCTTTCTTTTTACTCCGTGTATCATCAGATCAATAATTAGTCCCCGTACAATTTCATAACTGGAGTTTTCACGTATAATTGTTTTTCATAATTTTGCACTGAGGTTTGACAAGTTCAGGAACTTGTTCAGTTTGAAAAGAGAGAAGCAAAGCCAGGAACGGTTTCTTCTTGTGCTACGGAGTCCCAAATAATCCGGAAGTGCCGTGGAGGTGTGAGCGGAGAGGGGTCACCGGGATCTGGCGAATCTCTTGGCCTGATGGCGTCCTGGGTGGTTCTAACCTCAGGGACACGTGTGTGTTGGAGTGGGTGTGGGGACTGGATTCTTCATTGTTCGCTGCTTTTTGTTGTTATTTTGTAATTAGCAAAAAGTCTTACTCAGAAAGGGCACACATTGGGAAAGGTGAGAGGCTGTTCTACTTGCAGAAACCAGCAAAACTTCTAGAGAGATCTTGGTACCAGACACTTCCGACTCTGGGCTCCTGCCTCCTTCAGGAAAGACAGTTGTCGTGGAGGTGGTGGGAGGGACCCGATAGCCATCGAAACCTACTTTATGGCAGCTCCTTTCTGTATTGCCATCAAACTCATGACAAACTTGTCCAGCAGGTATTGCTGTCCTATTTTACAGAAGATGAAACTGAGTTGCATGGAGGGGACGCGAGTCACCCTGGGCCGTTTGCCCAATCCTTTCACTGTATCTTCCCATTCTCACCCTTACGTGCCTCTCCCTTCCACCCCTATGATGTCCCAGCACAGGACTAAGTCCTTCCAGGAAGCCTCCACACCACGGTGCTCCCCTCTGCCAGGCTCTGGTCTCTGCTGTGGGTGTGTGCATCAATGCCGTGCATGCACCCAGGGGTTGTGGACACCTGCTTACACGATGTCCCCCCCATTGGAATCTGGACTCCTCAGGCTAAGCACTATCCCTCATTAATTTTTGTGTTTCTGGGCTTGGAAAAGGAGTATGTGTGGAAGGAAGGAAGGGAAGAAAGAAAGGAGAAAGGTAGGGAAAGAAGAATAAATTATTCTAAAATAAATTGAACAGATTCTAAAGTTCCAGTTTTTCTTAATGTGTCATATTCAGGCTGGATGGAGAGGCCTCATTTGTCCTTTCTCATCTTCGTCTTTTTATTTTTTATAAACGTGAAGGTTTATTTATTATTAAAGACATGCTACTGTTTTTAAGTGAACGAGGTACTCTGTCTGAATTAAGGCAAAGGAGGCTCTGACGGGGTCTTCACTTTCCCAGATGTTGTGATGGGGCTTGAGAGCCACACACACAGGATGTGTTAAATAACCAAATGAGGGAGGTTACAGCTCAGAAGGGGGTGAGCGGGAATGCACAGTTATTGAGTGTCTACGATGGGCCACTTTCCAGACATTATCTCACTCAGGCCTTACACTTGTGTGATGGGCGTGACAGTCCCTGCTTTATAAACGCAGGGACCAACACTGGGATGGCAGGGCTACGGGATCCACAGAACTACCTGGTTAGGAGTGGAGAACTAGGTTGATCAAATTTCCAAAGCTTGTTCTTGCTCAAGCTCCCAAATGGAAAGAATGGCCAACAGAAAGCTTATGGGTTTCTAGAGCAGTGGCGCATGGAGAAGACATTCTGTCGGCTTTGCCTCTGCTGGCCTGCTCAGCTGACAGTCCCAAGTCTCTCCTGCATCAGTCAAGCCTTGAGCCATCCCGGTGCTGGCAGATGGCTTTGGTCCTCAGCCTTAATAGTGGGTAAATAATGAAATTAGGCTCACAGACTGATCCTACCATGTTGGATACTTGCTGCTCTGACCCACATCCCCCTTTCTTGATGTTGACCCAATGATTGCTTGCCTCAGTTTCCCTGATGGAGCTCCAGTGTGCTGCCCTCAGCCCTGCTCTCAGCCTATTTGCCTGACATCTTGATCCTATAACTGGCTATTCCTCCTGATGGAAGAAGCAGAAAGAGTAATACTGTGTCATCCAGGGTCTACTCAAGAAGGAAATCCTTCCAGGTATTCTAAGCAAAGACTCTGTTACAAAGCTATTGTAAGGGTAGAAAAGCAAAGGGGAGAATAAAGAGGGTGCTCCCCAGAAATCAGTACTGCACAGAAGCTATTGCTGCTCTTCCATCTGCAGAAGTAAAAGGGGGAAGTGGAGGCTGTACCCCCACAAACATTGGTGCAAGTGATGTCAGCGAGCTCCTACAATCCAAGAGTCCACAGTCTCACAGGTGACCGAAGCCTGAAATGGCTGCAGTATTCTTCCAGCCTTCTCATGGCCCGTGTGTGCCTTCCAACTGCAGAGCCAGACTGAAACACAGTTGGCATAGGAGTCTGAAAAGGTAGTTCCCAGTTTTCCAGCCCTAGTGCTGCACAGAAGAGTAGAGAAGAGCAGACATAAGGCTGAAGAGCAATGACAACAGGATGGGAAGAGCAATGCTTGGGAACCCAATAGTTTTGGGTTCAATTCCTGACTCTGCATTAATGAATCCCTGGGCAGATTACTTAACTCCCTTTGACTTACTTATTTCATCTATAAAGTGGGAATAGTAATAAGAATACTTTCCCATAGCATTGTTTTGAGGCTTAAATAAGATTATACAAACAAAGCACTTAACAAAATTCCTGTTCATAGTAAGTACTCTCTATAAATGTTAGCTGTTGTGGGCAGTAGTATATTTCAGGTCAATTCCATTCCATATCGCTAACCATTACAAATCAGTGCCCGGGTTCACCACTCATGGGGGCTTTAAAAAACTTCAAAAGATATTGTTCATTTGCAGAGACCTTTCCTTCTACATTGCATCAAAGTGGGATCCTACTCAAAGTGGTGCTTTTCCTCACCCTCTTGACCTCACTTTTCCTGGTGATGCCCAGAAAACAATGAGGGATTGAGCAGGAGTAGAAAGTGCTCACGATGTACCCACATCTGTGATCTCCTTGACTCCCCCTGACAACCATTAAGGTAGGAATCATTGACTCCATTTTGTACAGGAGGAGACTGGGCTCCAGAGGTATTATAGATTCAGGTGACCCATCTTTTGCTTGCCACCTACTCCTGTCTCCAACACCCCGTGGAAGAAGTTGGAGGGCTGCAGTGCTTGGGTGGTGCTCAGCTCTTTTCAGCAAGTGTTTCCTGGGCACCCACGGGTGGTGGGCACTCAGCCAGGCAGCCACTGCCAAGCCCATCCAATCTGGAGTCGACTCACGAGACTCATACAGCTAAGAGGGGGTAGGCAGCAGGAAGAGGACGGTGTGAGAAAAGAACATCTGATGCTCCCCTTGCCCACGCATGAGCCTCTCCTGGAGAAGTTGGATCCAGCCACTTTATTCTGCTTTCTCGCTCTTAAAATGCAATATTAGGCTGGTTCCAATTCGATCCCATTTTCTATGGGTTTATCGAGCACCCACACAGATGGGTCAGGCCCAGAGTCTGCCCTGGAGAAGCTTAGAGACTGGAGAGATAGATACATGTGACCACACGGTGTAGTCAGTGCTATGTCAGGCAGGCACAGGGCTTGTGGGAAAAGGGCTCCTGGTTCTGCCTGAGGAGTCAGGGATGGCATCTTGGAAAGAGTGGCGACTGAGCTGGGACTTGAAGGAGGCAGAGGAGTTGGTCTGATGAAGCAGGGGATGGTGGCCCAAGCAGAGGGAGCAAAATATGCAAGTCATTTGAGGGACTGAGAAAGGCCCATGTGGCTGATACATGGAGGGCAAAGGCAACTGAGGCCACTGCTGAGGCTGTGAGAGGTGGGAAAGGGCTGAATCAGGAAGGGCCTTGTGACTGATGTCTGTGAGCTTGGACTTCATTCTGGGGACAATGGAAGCCGCTGATAGCTGAAAGTGACATGGCCAGATACGTGATTCTGAAAGAGCATTCTGAGGCCAGAGCAGCATAAGGGATAACCCAACAGAAAATGGGGGCCACTGAGGAGGAGGCTGTCACTGTGTCTGGGGAGAAATCGTAGTGGCCTGGACTGGGGCAGCGCACAAGGAATGGAGAGAGGCAGGTTTTTTCAGGAGATACTTAGAAAGTAGAAGCAACCAGTACAATAACAGTAACTATCACAGTGAACACAGAATTCTTGCCATATGCCAAGCACCAGTCTAACTGCTTGATGTATAACCCATTTAGTTATCACAATAGCCCAAATAAATAGGCTCAAAGGAATGTATTTCATATTCAAGGTTATATGCCTAGTAAATGGTGAAGGCAGGATTTGAAATCAGATAGTCTGGCTCCAGAGTCCATGCTCCCAACCCCACACTGTACTGCCTCTTGAGCTCACAATGCTTGGTGGGAGATGAAATGTGCAGAGCTGAAGGACAGGAAGGAGTCCATTGTGACTCCCAGTTTCCAGAGAAGCTCATACTATCCTGTGCCTTTAGTCCGAACAAGGGCAAAGCTGGAGGATGATGGAGAAGGAAGCAGAGCTGGACTCCTCTGTGGCTCATGCCACCTAGGTTCAGATCCTATTTTCTTTCTGAATGCAGCTCTTTGTCCTTACTTTTCACTATAGACTGAGTGTTTGTCTCCTCGCCCCACCAAATTCATATTTTGAAAACTGTGCCCCAACGTGATGATATTTGGATGTGGGGCCTCGGGGAGGTGATTAAGTCAAGAGGACGGCGCCCTCATGAGTGGGATTAGTGCCTTTATAAAAGAGACTCCAGAGAGCTCCCTCATCCCTTTGTCCTTGTGCGGAAACAGAGAGAAGATGGCTGTCTACGAACCAGGAAATGGGCGCTTACCAGACACGGAATCTGCCAGTGCCCTGATAGTGGACTTCTGGCCTCCAGACCTGTGAAAAATAATTTTTTGTTTTTTTTTGTTTAAGTCACTCAGTCTATGGTATTTTGTGATAGCAACCCCAAAAGACTATGGGAGCCTGGACATTGTTCAGGACCAGCAGCTTCTGATGAACCGTGGGAGTTCCAAGCCTTTCCTCCCCAAGGGCTTCTGAGGACACAGATGCTTCCAACCTGGTCCCTGTGGTGTCTTGCTGGGGGCAACCCTGCATCTTACCTGTCTGCTCCTCAACATGTCCCATGCATTAGCATGTTCTCTGAACTATTGTGGTGAAGGACCTTTTATTTCTCCATTTCTAATATGTTCTAGACCAATACTTTTGTAAAATGCAATAAAAATGTCCCAGCAATGTCAAATTGCTCTAAAGATCTTTAGGTCCTGGTTTCTTACCTTTCCTTTTTGTGCATCTCTCGTTTTAGATTGGTCAGAGTTCATGCATCCACCCTCGTTCGCAGACCACGCTTTGCTGAGCACTGCTTAAGTCTCTGTCTCCGATTTCACTGCCACCACTCCAGACTCAGTCACTGTCATCACTTGCCTAGACTTTCACAGTAGACTCCTAAATGCTCCAACCTCATCCATTCTGGCCCCCTCCAACCCATCTGCGCCTAGTAGTTAGAAGAATAATACAAGCCCATAAATCTCACTGGGTCGTGTCCTTGTTTAAACCCATAGACTCCCCATTGTCTTCAGGGTGTTTCATGATAGGCCCATTCCTACTTCTTGCTTCCTGCCTAAATTCTCACTTTTCATCTTATTCACTAGTATCTAATATTATTACATACTAGGCTTCAAGTCATACCACAGTGCGGCAGTGTTAAAAATGAATGCTCATTCTCATGCCTCAGGGCTTTTGCACATGCTGTTCTCACCATGTGGACTGTCTTTTACTAAAAATTCATTTTTTTTCACCACCATCGATGGGGCACCCACTGTAAGCTAGACATTATGCTATGCACTGGGACCACAAAGGTGACAAAGATACAGCTCCAGTCCTTTAGGACTCATGATCTCGTGGGAAGAGAGACAAGTAGATTGAGAGTGACTCCACAGTGGAGTGGGAAGTGACAGAAGAAAGCACGGGGCAGTGGGAGTTGGGAAGAGGGTCTTGTAACCCAGCCTGGGGCCAGGAGAGGCTGCCTGGAGTAGATACCACTTGGACAGGTCACCAAGGAATCATTCAGAGTTGGCTGAGCAACAGCAGGGGTGGGAGTGAGGAAGGATGATCCAGACTGAGGAGCAGCCTATGCAAAGGCTCAGCGGTGCCAG
This sequence comes from Macrotus californicus, assembly GCA_007922815.1. Taxonomy (NCBI): domain Eukaryota; kingdom Metazoa; phylum Chordata; class Mammalia; order Chiroptera; family Phyllostomidae; genus Macrotus; species Macrotus californicus. The sequence goes on from VMDR010002544.1 coordinate 20,308, forward strand.
GCAGGGTAGGGGACAAAGAAGGGCAAGAGAAGTTTTTCTCATTGCCCAGCTGTTCTTTGTCAGGTCCTATGCCAGGTCCCCGTGACAGGACCATGGTGCCGAATATCTCACACCTAAATGCACACCTACAGACTTAACTATGTATAGATGTACAAACCTGTACAGAGAATCTCAAAAATATTATGCTGAGTGAAAGGAGCCAGACACAAAGTCACAATTGTATGAATCTATTTGCATGAAATATCCAGAACAGGTGAATCCACAGAGACAGAAGGCAGATGAGTGGTGACTGCATGGGAGGAGGTGACTGCTTAATGGACCCAAGGCTTCTCTTTGGGGGTGATGAACTAGAGGGGTGCTGGCTGCACAGCATTGTGAACGTACTGAGTGCCACTGAGCTGTCCATGTAAAAGTGGTTAATTTAGTGTTATGTAAATTTTACCTCAATTTAAAAAATATATGGAAACCCATACATGTATTCACTTAGCAAGTATTTACTGCGTGCCTCTTGTGTGCCGGGCGCTGTGAGAAGCACGAGAGATTCAGGGAGAATTCCTGCCCTGAAGGTTCCACGAGCATAGAGGCCACAGACCTGAACCCACACAGAAGAGAACCACATGCCTCACAGAGACGTGCAGGTACTTTCACCTAACACTCATTTCACAAATATTTAATGGGTGCCTTCCAGGTGTCAGGCAGGGGGTCGAATGCTGGGCCGACAGTGGGGAGCACATAGACACAATCACTGTCTTCAAGGAGTAAGGACACAAACACACACTCACAGAGGCACACCCAGACTGAAGCACACGAACACACACATACCTAAACAAGGACATAGCCAAAGCCCACCAGCCGACTGTGTGTTGGGTGAAAGAAATGAGCAGTAACTCACAGACAAGCAAGCAGAACCCCTGTGCTCTCTGACCGACACGCATCTCTCATGCAATTGGTGGGAGTTCCATTAAAAGTCAGATTAAAACTGGCTTGGGATTCAGAGCCTTCCAGGGAGAGCGAAATAAACAAGCCTCAGTAGCAGGTCCTGGAGCATTGAGAAAAAAAAATCTCCGAGTCTCACTTAAGTGATTTTTGGCAGGAATCAAATTAACGGCGAGACTATGGACTGCTGACAAGGTGCTCCATCATGCTCTGCTGTGTGAACGTGTTCCTTATACATGTTGTTTTCATTAGCACTTCAATTTGATAATGATAAATGACATTTTCATTTGAAAGGAAAATATTAAAAAGTTCTGATTTGCAAGAGCAAGTTAGAATAAATGATATTATTATGTCCTGTCACTTGTCCGGCTCAGAGAAAAATAATAATAATGATAATAAAAAGCCCCAACAGCTTTCCCGGCTGAAAAACACACGCATTTTATTTCTCCAGTGGGCCATTTGCTTGCCATCAAATCTGTCTTTGGCGCAGAACCCGCAGAAAGGCAGTCGTTTAGGAGGGTGGAGGAGAAACGCCAGAGACAGCACAGGCTGTCAGGGAGGGGTGACCGTGGAGGTCCTGGGCCCCTTGCAGGCTAGCAGGGGGAGGGCTTGCTCACTGGCTGAGGATCTGTGGGGCCTGGAGTGTACATTCTTGTCTTTGGGTCAGATTTCAGCTTCCTATCCACCAGTTTATAGAGGTCTGGTCTCTTCTGAACTTACTTCAAGGACCCCAGGGTCATTATCATGGTTGACCAAGTCACCACCTAGCTTACAGCCCAGCAAGGGCTCTGCATCACCTGCAGGATAAAGTCCTAACTCCTTAGCCTGGCATCCAAGGCTCTTGGCCACCTTAACCCTGCCCCCACCTTCAATACCTGAGTTCCCCAACACTTGCCTTATGCTCCAGTTATACTGAACTCTGTACCATTCCCTACCTATGCCTTTTTTCTTACCCACATGCCACATGTAGCCCCTGGACAACTCTTTGGGTGAACCCCTACTCATACCAAGAGCCAGCTCAAGCATTCCCTTATGAAACCTTGTCTGAATTCTCTACCACGAAGGGGCTTCACTCATTGGTCCCCAAGTCTTATTTTTACATACCTTTTCATGAGTGTGAAGGCATGAAATGGCTTGATGCACAAGAAAGGCTGCTGCATCATTGGCTCGGTGGTGCAGATGGTATAGCAGATGTGGTGAAAGGGAGCTGCGGGCTGGAGCTGGGCCCAGACTGTAGAGGGCCTGATATCTTCAAAATTGCTACGGTTTTGCCCATCTCAAGGTAGTCAGTGCTCCCTTCTCTGGCTCCCACAGCATTCTGAGCTTCCCCATCTATGACCCATTACTCTTCAATGTCTACAGTTGTCTGGGTCCATGGTTCTGCCCCTTTCTTGCCCCTAAATTGGCAGTTTCTTTAGCACAGGGGCTGCTCTGTATTCTCCAGGTGCTCCCAGGGCCCAATTCGAGATTTGCTTAAAGTGAGCATTTGTTAGGTAATCAAGTGAGTGGATGAGGCATGATGGCCTAAGAATGTCACCTGAACTTATACATAAGCTGAAAAGTTGAAGCCTGAGGAGAATTGTTGTTTGGATGACTTCATTCCTATTTCTTCATATCAATAATATAAACTTTCTTTTTGCCAGAGGTGAATCAGAGTCAAATAAGCTTGCTTGAAAATCCAGCACATTTCAGTGAGAGTCGATGGCATTAGCATGCATTGGGAGAGTTACAATGTCTGGCATCAGCCCAGGTGATTGATGAATCTCCCTCCTGTCTCCTCTATAGCAGAGGGAGCTTGGAGTGCTGGAAGAGGGCTGACAGTCTGCCGCCTCCATGTGGAGTGAGAGCTGCTCAAGGTCAGTGACCACGGCAATAATGCAGGACCTTGAGTCTGTCTTTGGTTTTTCTTCCTAGTCACTTGACCATCTACCACCTCATTCGATGCCCTCCAAAAGCCCAATTTAACTAACATGAGATGAGCTCCCACTAAGTACCAAACACCCTGTTGGGTACTATTGGTAGGAACAGTATGACTATTCCCATTTTATAGATGAAGAGACTGAGGTTCAGAGAGGGAAAGTGTCCTTCCCAAGGTCAGAGAGCTGGATAACAAATGAATCTAAGTCTGTCTAGGTTAAGGGGTCTCCCTCTCCCAAAGCATCCATAGATATTCAGCCCCAGAATAGGTGCATGAGAGAAAGGGCTGAATGAGCAATAGAAATGGGACAGAGAGAAGAGTTTGTACTTTGGCTGACACCAAAGGTCTCCATCACCGGGCCCATTTCTGTCTTCAGCCTTCTTCCGGCTCATCCCACATCTTAACCTTTATCCAGTCACAGCTAAGCATTCTCCAAGCAGGCCCTGCCACTTTTCTCACTCCGTGTCTTTGTGGAAGACACCCCTTCTGCCTGGCAGGCCCTTTTATTATCTTCACTTGTTAAAATTCCTAGAATCCCTTAGGATCCAACTCATATCCCACTTCTTCCAAGAGACCTGACAGCTACATATGGTTTGTTATCTGTGAGCCCTGTGGGGAAATAGATTTCTCTGATTCACTCTTGAATTATACCCGACACATATTAGGTACTCAGTAAATGTACTTGTAATGACAATCACCATAGCATGTTTACCACGATCGACATTGTAACATTTGTCTCAAATGGTGCTTCCCAACCAACTTTGGGTAAATTTCTCCTTTGAGAATCTGTTGCTGGGGGTCCCTCCTGCCACAAATGCACAAAGAGAAGGGTCACATCTTATGCTGGTCTTGGCTTCTAAAGGCAATCTGTGAGGCAAAAATCACAAGGAATCAGAATGACCATTGAAAACCCTCTGGATGGCCCCTGAAGTACAGAGTACATAGTCCACACAGTAGTTAGATGGGTTACGCTTAGGAGCCATGTTGTATGAAAAAGCCTTTCTTTGTAGAACAGAATTACCATCCACACAGGACGAAAAGAGGGATAAGGATAGTCAGGGGTTTTTTTTGTGGGATCAGCAGATCTATGCCTGTACATACAAATTTTAGCATCATCTTCAAAGTGTTCCTAGACCTCAGAGCTCAAGCATGGTCCCCAGGTTAAGAATTTTGGTGTAGAGCTTTAAAATGTATTGAATAAACTCTTTATCATGCAGTAGCCTAGTTAAACCATCTTTTGAAATGGATATTATTGATGTTAATCTTACTTTATATATGAGGACATTGAGACTCAGAGAAGCAAAATGACTTCTGGTCCAAAGATCTGGCCTCTTGTCCAGTGACTTTGCCCAAAGACTCCTTCATTCCACAGCCTTGGTGGCCACCTTGAGGGGTTCCCATTTGTTGGTGGAGCAAGAGAATGTCTGACCTTAGACTAGTTACGTAACTTCTCTGAAACTAAGAAACTCTGTTTGAAAAATAAAGATAATATCCACTGCATAATGTCCTTGTAAGATTAAATGAGCCATTAGAGGTGAAATTGCCTGGCAGGGGGCCCAGGATATGGGGAGGGCTCCCTAAGGGGTACCTTTACTCCCCCATCTCCGCTGGCACTCCTGGGAAATCCAGCAGAGAAAAGCCTTCCTCTGCACAGTCTCATCTGCCCTCCTGACCTCCAAGGATCTTTCAACAGTTGGAGTCTTGGGCAAAAATCTTAAGAATATGAAAATACCATTTCTTGTCTTTGAAATGTTTGGATCTTCAGTGCCACTTATTGAACACCTAGTGGAGAACAGAGGGGCAAGCACCAGGAGTCTGTGTCATCACAGATTTTGTGTGATTTTTATTCAAGAAATGCTTATGGAAACACAAAGGCCTCATCTAGGCTTCTAAAGCCCTTCACAAACCTGTGCTTGAATGCACCAATGGCTGCCCTTTTCACTTAGAGTAAAAGCTTAAGTCTCACAGCGGCGATGGAGCCCGTATCCATTAGGGCCCAGTTGGGAAAACACAACACACACCAGTGATCATTTAACACAGGGAGTTGGTTACAAAAGCATTAGAAGGGTTGAAAGAGCAACCAAAGGGAGGTGAGGCAACTTTGAGATCAGTAAATGCAGGGGGCTGCCCTTCCCCTGGGGATGCAGGAAGAAAGAGAGAAGGCTATGTTACTGGAACCCAAGGGCTGGAGCTGCCTCAGAGTTAGAACCATGGTTGGCCTGTCTGGTGGGAGCTGAAGCCATGGCCACCTATTGCTCCTGCTAGATATGCTACTTGAAAAGGAGTGTGGGAGATATATCTGACTTTTATTCCTTCCCTCTCTCTAATCTCCTGCCAGTGCCTCCCATTGGCCAAACCTAGCCAGAGGCTGAAGGACTAGGGAGCAGTGCAGAGATGAATAAATATGAGAGGAAACTAGCCATTGGTGGTACTGAGGCTTTGGGGTTTGCTGGACCCCTCCGCAGTCCCCTGTTATCTCTCTGGACCCACGCCTAAACTCCTGCACTTCACTCACTGTGTTCCAGCCACATGGGCCTCCTCAGTGTTCTTTGGACACACTGGGCCTTTATATATTTGCTATTCTTGCTTTCTGGATTTTGTCCACTGGAAGGTATGGACTCCTTCCTTGCTTCTATCATTTTCTAAGTGAGGCCTTCCCTGACCATCTTGCATAAGTTTCCAACCCCCTCCCTCAGCTGGCCCTCCTTATCTCCTTCCTGCTTTATTCTTCTAACTTTTATGACCATTTAACAGCCTATGCAACTTATGTATATATTTTTAGAGCCCACCTCCTCTCTCTAGATAGAAGGTAAGTTCCACAAGAACAGAGATTTCTGTCTCTTTTGTTTACTAGTGTAACCCCAGTACCTAGAATGGACCTGGCAATAGTGAGTACTCAAAAAATACATGTTAAGTAAATGAATGGATAAATCAAGATCCAAACACCCCCTTCAGTTTTATTCATTTATTCAATAAACTCAAATGTGGAGGAGGGATTGGAGTGGGGAGTATGAGGAGGCCGTCTGAATAATTAGGATACACTTCTGATTTCTGGGCCTCTGTTTCCCCATCCGTAAGGCAGAAGGGCTGAACAGGAGACCTCAGAGAACCTTTCCAGCTGCACCACTCTACAAACCTAAGAGTATTTTTCTGGCAGAAATACTGGGAAGATAAAATTAATCCTCTTCTTAATCAGCGGTTCCCATCTCTGCACGTGACTTGTCAGGGGAACTTTTCTCTGATGCTCACACGACGTGAGAACTTGTCACATCTTCTATCTCTGGGAACATCCTCACCTGCAATTGAAAGGTAAATATTTCAGTTTTGAGTCTCTCTGTCATGACTCAAATAATTTTAAAATTGCTTAGATGTCTTTGCCTAACAATGTTCAGATTGTTCTAATGCAGGAGAAAACGGTAGTTTTAGACACAGTAATACTGATAGCAGCTAGTAATTTCCATGCATTTCTCATGATTATTGGCGCTGTGAGGATTACCAAGGAGAACTTTTTACTTATTAAAAAGATGATTTATGTCAAGGGGATAGCACGGTACTTGGCAATAGAAGGAGCTTACTAGAGAATGACTTTTGCAGTAATTATTTTCATGGAGCTGGGTTGGAGAATAGCCATGCTAATTTCCAGGATGTTATAATGTCATCAGGGATCTCAGCTCAAAGGGATTTTATCTCCAGTAGATCCTCTTTAGAAACCAGGACAGGCCCACAGCAAAGAGTAGCAGAAACTTTGTAGGGCAGAAAATCACTGAAAGGTTGAAAGGGGTTGAGAAGAGTTTAAGACTCAGGGTCAGGGGACAGAAAGCCCAGAATTGGCACAATCCGCTCCTCATTCATTCAGCAGATAGCCTCTAATGCCATCATGAGAATCCAACTCTGTCCCTGCCCTCAAAAAGCTCCCTTTTGGAAGGACAATATAAAGTGCTGTAAGTATCAGTTAATGGGTCTCAGTGCATTGGTAGGGAAGGTCTGGGGTGTTTCCTCAAGTCTTGAGAACATCAAGGAAAGATATTTCAAAAACTATACATTGAATTAAGCACAAATTTTATTTTGTGACTTTCATTCACCAGTCCTAGGAAAAAGGAAAAAGGAACTAAATATAGTAAGGAATTATCAGCACTTAAATGATTATAGTGTTTATTTATGTGGTCATTTAAAAAATTATTTTTATTTTTTTTAGTTGTATTTTTATTATTTTTTTTTTAAAGATTTTATTTATTTATTTTTAGAGAGGAGAAGGGAGGGAGAAAGAGAGAAACATCAGTGTGTGGTTGTCTCTCACATGCCCTCTACTGGGGACCTGGCCTACAACACAGGCATGTGCCCTGACTGGGAATTGAACTGGCAACCCTTTGGTTCGCAGGCCAACACTCAATCCACTGAGCCACACCAGCCAGGGCTATTTTTATTGTTCATGTTGTAACAGTTTTTCCTGCTTTTTCTCCCTTTCCCCACTTCCACCCAGTCCCACCCTCTCCCTACCCCAAGCCAGTCCCTATATTGTTGTCTGTGTCCAAGGATTGTGTATAAATGTTCTTTGGTTAATCCTTTTACCATCTTTATCCCCTCCCCGCCCCCCGCCCCCTGCTTTCCGGCTGCTGTCAGTCTATTTTATGTATAAATTTATTTATTTTTTTTGAATTTACTGGTGGTGACATTGGTTAATAAAATTATACAGGTTTCAGGTATACAATTCTGCAATACATCATGTATATATTATATTGTGTGTTTATCACCCAAAGTCAAATCTCCTTCCATCACCATTATTGTCTGTTTCCTCCTTGAAGTCAGAGAATTTTATCTGTTTTGTTAACTGCTTTATCCTCAGTATCTAGAATCATGTTGATTTCATAAGATGTCCCCAATAAATACTTGTTTGGCTGATGGACTAGGGTGTCAAACTCATTTTCACGGGGGCCACATCAGCCTTGCGGTTGCCTTCAAAGGGCTGAATGTAATTTTAGGACTGTATAAATGTAACTGCTCCTTAACTAGGGGCAAGGAGCTTGGCGCTGCTGCTGGGTAGAAACAAGGTGCCGGGATGGATAAAACAAGGCGGAGGGCCGGATTCGGCCCACGGGCCTTGTGTTTGCCACCTGTGGACTAGACAGCCCAGTCTAGGCCACCGCATGGGAGAAGAAAAAAAACTGGGCCCTGGTCAAGAGAGAAGCTGGAAGAGCCCCAAGGTACTTAAAGTCAATGGGGCAGAGAGGAGGGGACAAGGTTGCAGAGACTGGAGGGGTGGCCAGGTCCTGGAAGGCTTGAACGCCAGGCCAAGCAGCTTGGCCTGTGTCCTAAGGCTCTGGAGAAGCGATGAAAAATTTTTAGCTGACGTGAGGCCTTTTTGGACTCCTGCTCTTCCTTTCCAAAGAGGTTTCCAAGTTTCTTTTGTGTCACTTGCTTTATTTGACTAGGGGGCTCTCTCCCCAGCAAAATGTCTTTCCACTAGAGAAAGGGACCCAGTTATCTGCTCTTCCTTTCCCCAAATCCAACTCAACCCAACTCAAACCCACACTCTTCCTGTAATTAAACCCGAACTCCAGCTGCAGTAGGCAAACAGCCGAAAACGGCAGCTCAGGAAGAATGTGCCTGTGTGAGGAAGACGTCAGATCTTTGTCACCTCCTTGCAGACTGAAGGGCAGCTGGGAGGAAGCTACTTTGAGGGATTTTAATAATGTGTCCAGTTCTTAGTGTATATAAAAATAGTGGCCACTAGATGCCATTTTCAGAGAAGATGGACCAAGCTTTTGATTAGTGTGTCTGTGCTACCTGTCACGTATCAGGATCTTTTTAAGAAAATATAGCAACAAAACTCTGTCTGAGTGATTTTCAACCTTTTTCATCATGGCACACATAAACCAATTACTAAAATTCTGTGGCACACCAAAAAATATATTTTTCTGCACATCTGACAAAAAAATATCACATTTTGCTGTGTATAATGCCTACCCACTGTCTAATACTGCCCATGTATAATGCACATCCTTATTTTCCCCTCAAAAATCTGTGCAAAAAAAGTGCACATTATACACACCAAAATACAGGTGGTGTAATTTTGATTCATTCACACTAAATGGCTATTGTGCTGGCTGTTGTCATGTTTTTATCTGACACTCTAAGGGAGAAGCAGTCAGTGCCCCTGCCTATAAATAGCCAGGTATTGCATGATTTAAAAATTCTTGTGGTACATCAGTTGAAAATCATCGCTCTATATTCATTGATAACTGTTTCTTTTTAAAAGGTTTTATTGTATTGTTTTCCATTCCCATTTAGTCCCCTTATTCCCCCCTCCCCCATCCCCTGGCAAATATTTCTTCAGCATCTGCAGGGTCCCAGACTCTGCCCTAGATGCTGGGTGAGGGAGCCGGTGTTCGCACAAAGCCATGTCCTCTTAGGGCCAGGCAAGCTCAGCAACAGAGCTACTGACCTTACAGTCTAGCAGGAAGATTTGACACAGGGCCTTAGTGAGGTCACCACAACAAAAACAGCTTTCTGTATGGACTATGTGTGATTTACATACAGCCCATTAAGGTTGATACTTTCTATTCCAGCCTCTTTGCAGTTAGTGTGGTCCCATAGAAACCTCCAATGTGTGATTCTCTCACTGACTAAATGCAGGGGAACCCACGGCCCTAGGGGGTGCTGGAGCCACAGGATGGAAGGACCTTGGGTACACAAATTTCCACTTGGAGGAGAGCTTCCTAACCTCCAGGAACACCCGTTAGGACTCTGTGAATGAGAAAGAAACTTCCCTGTGTTAAGCCCCTGGGTGGGGGAGGTTATCTGTTACAGTAGCTAGTAGATGGCATTCTTCAGGGGTCCTCAAACTGTAGCATGCACCAAAATCACTAACAGAGTTTGTTAAAACACAGATTAAAAAAAATTATTGGGGTGATTTTGGTTAATAAACTCATATATGTATATCCTAAAATATATCATCTGTGTATTGCATTGTGTGTAAGACACAGATTTGGGGGGCCCCACTTCCAATTTCCAGCTGAGTAGGTCCTAAGATGGGGCCTTCAAACCTGTGTTTTTCACAAGTTCCCAGGTGATGCTGATGCCACCTGTCCAGGGACCACACTCTGAGACTCACTGTCTTAACTGAAGGGTTTCACCCAGTGCGGGGGAGTAACCTCAGGTTTCCTGAGGATAGAGACATAGCTGTACAGGGAGGGACCTTGGTTAGATGATGATGATGATGATGATGATGATGATGATGATGATGGCAATGACAGTGATGACTTGGACCAGACATTTCCTAGTCACTCACTGTGTGCCAGCTTGTGTTCTAAGTCCTGAAATCCTCCCAACAATATGATAAAGTAAGTATTCTTAAATTTCCACCTATGAGGGGCAAAGGCTGTTGAAGCAGAGGTCCCTTAGATGTCCTCTCCCTCAGGCTCTGTCAGAGGAGGGAGGAGGACAGTGTCCCTGGCAGAGATAATGACACTTAGGAGAAAGAGTACGCATGTTTTGGAGTCAGACAGACTGGGCTAGAATCCCAACTTCCCCACAGACAAGTCACGAGATTCCTCTGCATCTCAAATTCCTCACCTGGAGAGTGGGAAAAATACCATGTGCTACAAAGGGGTGTGAGGAGGAGTTCAGAGAAAGTATGAGAGCCCCTGATTCCTGGTCTGTCCTCCTGCAAAAGCCCTTACTATTATTATCTCTGCTCTGAGCTCCCAGCCCCCACTCCTGGGCCAGGCCCAGCCATACTATTGTGTGAAAGCCGAGTCCTTCCCCCTATTGTGTAAAAGTCAGTATTGTGTAAAACTGCTCTGGTCCCCTCAGGCAGCCCCAGGTTGTGATCTGATGAAGGAGGATGAGCTGCAGGTCTCAGGAGACACCCCTTTGCCCTGCTGGTGCTAATCTGGAAGTCCAGTCTGTCTCTCCTAAGTCTCCAAGGCACAGAGGACTGGTCACCCTGACTCAGAGGCCCTGCTTCCTTTGTAATTCTTCTTGCAATTGTCCTGACCTCAAGGTATCAGTGGGTAGTTTCATTAGATTTCTGTTTCACTCTCCCTGAGCACAGAGACGAGGCCCAGCAAGCCCTTAGTAGAGGGAGAAGGTGGGGTGAGCCTTGCTGGCCAAGGCCAGGCTGGGAGTAGGCAAAGTGAGCCCCAGAACTTTGGTTAATGGGTCGGGATTCCAGGCTCCAGGTACTTTCTGTCAGTAGGTCACTTCTCAGCCTGCCTTCTGAAGTGCCAGGGACTTAGCCAGAATCTTGGCTGCAACCCCTCAGGCATTGGTAGGAGATGTGTTTAACTTGCACCTTAGCAAAACAACACTTGCTGATTTTAACCATATTTAACTCCTTTAAATGCAAACCATTTCTGGCTTTCCCTGTTGGTTGGTCCCTGTCTTTAACAATCTGGTTGAGATGTCCTTCAAGCTCTGGCCATGACACCTCTAAAGACCCCTGGCTAATCTCACTTGAGCCTGAAGATGGTGGTGGCATGAGGTAAGCGGGTCGGACATGGTTGTCCCTAGATTATAGATGCAGAGTTCAGAGAGGAGGGATGCATGCTGGAGGTCACGGATCACTAAGCCTGGCAGAACAAGGATCCAAATCCTCAGGTCTTAACATCACTCCACACTCTTTACCTGGAAAATCGACAAAACGAAAGAAGTCAGTGACCTTAGAATAAAACTCACATTCCCTACTAGTGTCTGTAAAAGCCTACGGGTTCTGGCCAGCTCTCCCATGTCTGTTGGTGCCTCTGTCTCTTCTCTCACTGTTCTGCTGCCCCTCTGGCCACCTGGTGTTTCCTAGAACCCATTAAGCTCTTACCCATCTCTGGGCCTTTGCAGTGAAGTTCTTTGCCTAGCTGTTCCACAGTGACTCCTTCTCCTCCCTCAGGTCTTATTTCAAAGTTATTTTCTCAGGGAAAAGATCGCCACTCTGTCTACGTAGAAGCCCTCTGTTATTTTCTGCCATAGCACCTTCCCTCTCAGCCCTAAGCACAATCTGCAATTACAGTTCTAATGCGGGGATACCCTCATGTCATTGAAAAGCCACTTAAACTTTTGGGCTTCCCCCACACTTAACTACATTCCCTCGGTTTCCATGGGGCAATGGTTCCAGGATCCCTGCAGATAGCCAAATCTAAAGATGCTCAAAGGTGCCCTCGTATAAAATGGCGTAGAACGGTGCAGACAGTCGGCCCCCCGCATCCATGATTCCCAACCATGAACGGAAAATAGTGTTCTTAATTTCGATCTGTAGTTGGTGGAATCCATGGAAACGGAGCCCAGGGACACGGAGGTCTGAATATACATATCTATAAGTCTGCGTATCAGCAAACCCATATAATTCAAACGGATGTTTAAGGGTCAACTCTCTTTTATTTATTGAATGAACAGAAATTAATTTAATTATTCATTTATTTAATAAATATTTACTGAGCCCCTACTAAGGGCCATTCTTTCAGGAGCTGAGGTTATGGCAGTGAACAAAACAGATACAAATCTCTGCCCAATGGGGAGCCGCTCTAGGGGTGGAAGAAAAACAAATGAGTTAAGTGTCCTTGAGGGTTTGGGCCTAGGAGGCTGGATGGGTGGGGCTGCCATCTGCTGAAACCGGGAAGAGAGGCGGCAGGGTGGATGAGAGGGCAAGGGGAACAGTGCTTTTACATTAAGTGTGAGATGTTCTTTAGAGAGTCAGGTGGAGATGTCAGCTCAGCAGCAATATATACGTCTCCAGAGCTCAGGGCAGAGATCTGGGCAGATTTGGGAGTCATTGAAGCACTGATTATATTAAAACACACAACCAGAGATGAGTGATCGTACTTAGAGCAAAGGTCCCAGAACAAACTCTCCAACATTTAGAGGTCAACGAGCTAAGGAAGAAACCGAGAAATGGCAGGAAAAGTCGGAACAGGAAGCAGCATCTTTGCTTGAGAACGAAGGTGGAGAGGAGTCATTGGCCATTTAAAGAAGGAGAACTCCAGAAAATGTCATCTAGGAGAGTGAATGAACTAGAGAAGGACAGTGTGACCTGCAGGCAGTTTGGGTGCTGGTGGTCACTAATTGAAAGGGAGCCTGGTTAGCATTACCATGTATTTTTTCTCTTGCATGTTCAGCTGTGACAGTGCCAGTGCAGCGTAGATGAAGAGCTTCAGTGGAGTCCAAAGAGTATAGCGAAATAAGAGAAGAACAAGGAAAATGAGAATGCATGTTGGAGTTCAAGCTGGATAGAAAAGGAAGTGAAGGCATGTAGGGGTTGCGGGGAGGAAGGGACAGTGAAAAGTGAGTTGAAATTTCCAGGGGGTTGAAGGGTTATTTTGAGTCTGAGTGCTAAAGGACTGAGTGGGATAAGCAGCAGGCCTTGACAAAGGGATGTTTGAAATTGAAATTGAGGTATTAATGTCTAAGGTATGAGCAGGGAGGGAGGTGGAAGGAGAGGCAGAGGTTGAGGAACCGAGAGGCCAGGATATTGGAAGAATCATCTGTGTGCATATTGAAATCATTAAGAATTATGGCAGATTAGTTTTGGAGAGTATCTTAGTAAGGGCTGGGGGAGTAAACAAGATAAGGTATGTGCCTGGCACACATGTGGGTTCCCAAGCAATGCAATTTAATTATTTATTTGCTTAATATTTGTTCAGGGCTCTGGTTTTCTCCATCAGTTGCTTCCAAAGCAGAGCTTCGCGGAGGTTTGTGGCACTGCGTTGAGGGTGGGGATAGGGGTTGGGAGACATAGTTGGGGTGTGAGGCTGGCCCCAAGGCTGCCCAATAGTCTAGGGTCCAGGTCCTTCTGCTGGCTTCAGGCTGGACTCCCACCAGAGCCTCATGCCTTCGGCTCAGTAGCAGCAGCAGCAGATGGTGAGAAGTGGGTGGGTTGGGGGTATCTGCAACTGATCGCACAGTTGCCAGATTAATGAAGCCTCGTGCCCGCCTTCTTTTCTGCTGTGTGCCAGCCGACAGTAGCTTCCTTTGCTGGGGTGGGTTTGTTTGTGGGAAACTTTTTGGCAGTGAAAGCTCAGCACCTGATTGAAAGCTTCCTCTGCCCCTATATCTCCCCCTCCCCCAGCTCCTAGACTGGTTCTAATGTATTCTGGGGCCTCACACTTGCCTTGGAGGGTCCTTCTGGTGTCAGACTGATGAAGCCAAGATCAGGTAGTCCTGCTCCTGCATTTACAAATGGGGAAACTGAGGTCTGGAGAAGTTCATAATTCATTCTGTGGCAGGGGACTCAGGACTCTACGTGCATTCCTTGGCTTCCTGATGTCTAGCCTATATCCCCAGGTATAGAGCCCACGAGTAAGAATGAGGGTTGTTCATATTTGAAGTTCAGACGTATATAAGCGACAGAAATAAGCAGGTCAAATGGGCATTGAGGTCATGGGGACAGGGAACACTGGAAGCCAGATTAGCATGAAGACAAGGGGGTCCTGGGAGGAAGCATCACTGTAAGGGAGGAGGGAGCCTGGCACAGAGGACTGGGCTAGCAAACAGGCTTTGAGATAAGGAGCACCAGTGGTAAGCATCATGCAAAGCTCTTCTTAGGCTACTCTGACCAGGTGCCCCTGGCAAATTCAAAAAAACAATTTCACTTTGTCACTAGGGGTCCAACCAACTCTATGGTAGGATGGTTCCTTCCCCAGCAAAGTGGGATAAGAAATAGGGAGGGTGAGGCCCTAAAGATGAGTGAGAGAGAGAAAGAACAAGTGAGAGAGAGATGAGCCCTGTAGGTGAACAAAGATGTTGAGGTCTTCTAATCAGCGATATGGCAGGAATTGAGGCCCCAAGGAGCATCTGAGGTCAAAGGTAGGTCCGTGCCTCTGTATGGGTAGCCCAAGAGGAGCCTTAGATGCCTGGTAGGCTGGGAAGCCATACAACAATGACAGTCTGGAGGCAGTGGGGATGGACCCCCTATCACAGGGGGCAGCAGGCATTTGGAGGGCACTGGACACCTTGGTTGTGTCCTGAAGACCAATATAGGCCTCATCAACAGGGTCAAACTGGGGGCTCCATTGCATTGTCATTGGGAAAACAGGACAAAGTCATAATCACACTTAAGCCAGTGAGAGAAAGTTGTCTAACTTTTTCACATAGTAGCATACCTACAAAAATATTCATTTGTCCCAACAGTGTAGAGGAAAAGGCTCTTTGGGGCCAGATATGAATGGCTGGGAGGATATAACAGCCCAGGGTCCCACCTGGGGGCTCAGAGAGTTGAGGAAATAGAATGAGTGCATCAATAAGAATGTGTTCACTGGTTGAGGAGCTCTGCAGTAAGGAGTATATTTTTCTCAAGTAATAAGAAGCCCAGAGGACACAATCCAGGGCTGCTGTAGCAGCTTAGAGATGCCATTAAGAACCTAGCAGCCTCATATGTTTCTAATCTGCCATCCATGATTTTGGGCTGCTGTCTTCATGGTTGCAATATGGCACCTGAAGCCCCAGACATCACATCAACATTCCAAGCGGGAAGAAAAAAGAAGGGGAAAAAGGCAATGACGAAAGGAAAACTGTGTCAGCTGTGTTTGCTCTCTTAAGTAGCTTTCCTGGAAGCTTTGTTGCTGCATCTCATTGGCCAATGCTGTGTGATGTGGGCACCACTAACTATAAGGAAAACTGAAAGATGTTTTGTAGGTAGGCATTTTGATGCCCTAGTAAAATCAGAGTTCTGTTAGGAAGGAAGAAGAGGATTAATATGGGTAGGCCGGTGATAGACACCTGTTGCATTCAGGGAACAGTTAGTAGTTTTGCGTAGCTCGACCACAAGTTGTGAGACAGGAAGAGGAGAGGGATGAGGCTAGTGCAGCAGTGAAGCAGTCAGAGGCTACATGGTACAGGGCCTTGGAAGTCATGTTCAGGTGTCTGGACCATCTTGCCTGGGTGATGGGACTCCACTGATGGTATTTAGGCAGCGGAGTGATTTGGTCAGATTAGTGTTTTAGGCAGATTATTCTAACTGAAGGTCTGGGAGGATCTCCTTTGAGGTGAATACCAGAATCTATGTACACAGAAGGTATCCAGCCCTGGCTGGTATAGCTCAGAGGATTGAGTGCCAGCCTGTGAACCAAAATGTCACCGGTTTGATTCCCAGTCAGGGCACATGCCTGGGTTGCAGGGCAGGTCCCCAGTTGAGGGTATGCAAGAGGCAACCCCACACTGATGTTTCTCTCCCTCTCTTTCTCCCTACCTTCCTCTCTCTCTAAAGATAAATACAATCTTAAAAAAAAACCCAAAGAAGATATCCAGTTAATAGTCAGTGAGATGATGAGACAAACCAGGATGACAGCTATGAGGAGGGGAAGGGGGGGATAAATTTGAAAAAATTTTCAGGAGGTAAAATTGACAGGGTTTGGAAATTGATGGTTGAGGAAGGGGTTTGGAGTTTAGGAATATTCCTTTCTCATCATTAGCTGGATCAAAAGAAAAGGAGCAGGTCTGAAGCATATTATTTGTTCAAAAATCACACAAAGAATTGGTAGCAGAGCTGGAACTTGAACCCAGGTCTGCTGGACCAGTGTTTCCTGCTTGCCTCTGTACTCCAACATCTATCCTCTGGAACCCAGAAAAGCCATCTAATGATGTCTGTGGAGCCACTGATCCTTCTCCCCCTTCTCCACCTACAAGTCACGAGAGCCCAGGATGATGTGAATATGGTGGAGGCATCTTGCTCCTGGAGGGCCCAGTTTGGTAAGGATATGCTAAGGGGGTGGTCAGAGGGGCCACCATAAATACCCGCCTTGCTCTAACTGATACTAAGGAGTCAGACCTAGGCATTAGCTTCTTCCCACAAGCATTTTTTCTAACCCTTACTTCATTCTTGGTTGATAACATTAATTTCCTATTGCTGCTGTAGCAAATTACCACACATTTAGTGGCTTAAGACAACACAGATTTATTCTCTTATCGTTCTGGAGGTCAGAAGTCTAAAGTGAAGGTGTTGGCAGGGCTATATTCTTGCTGGAGGCTTCAGGGGAGAATTCATTTCCTCACCTTTAGCTTCCAGGAGCTGCTTGCATTCCTTGGTTTGCAGGCCCTTCCTCATTCACCTCAGCCTTTCACTTCCATCTACTACTAACTGATCCTTTTGCCTTCCTCTTACAAGGACCCTGTGATCACATTGGGCCCACCTGGATAATCCAGGATAATCTCCCCATCTCAAGATCCTTAACTGAATCACATTTGCAAAGTTCCTTTTACCTTGTAAAGCAACATATTCTCAAGGTCCAGGAACTAGGATGTGGACATGTTTGGAGGGGCATTGTTCAGCCCACCATAGCCGAGCACTTTCTCTGACTTACTCTTTGAATTCAGCTGTGCTGGTGAGTAGGGCAAAGTCCTCGCCCTCGCTGAGCTCACAGTTTAGGGGTGAAGTCTGAGAAGCAGCAGCAGATTGTTTTGCTGGGTGGGAGAGGGAACACAGGGGACGCGGGGCCCAGAGGAGTGGTGCATGGTCTGCCTGGTCTTGGCGGTCAGGAAGGAGCGCCGGAAGAGATGCTGTGCAAGCTGAATTTTGAAGAATGTGTAAGAATTAGCTAGATGAACAATAATGATGATAATAATAGCAAACATTTATATTGTTCTTGTTCTCTGGTAGGTTGTGTTGTAAGAACTTAACATCTATTAATGCCTCTGATACTCTCAGTACCATATAAAGTAGGTACTTCATCATCCCCATTGTAGAGATGAATAAACTAAGGCTGGGAGAAAAAGAGCCATTGGCTGGAAGGTAGGTCCTTTCCACTACTCTTAAGGTCAAGATCAAAGTCCTGCAAGGCCATTGGTGATTGGGTCCCTGCCACCACTCCCACCTGAGCCCCATTCCCACCTCCTCTGCTGAGTCACTGGGCTGCTTTCAGCTGAGCCTCTCTCCTCTGCACCTCTGGCTCTTTGCAGGAACTACTTCCTCTGCTTAGGATGGGGCGTGCCTGCTTCATCCTTTAGATCTCAGTTCAAATGTCACTGTGCCAGGGCATTCCTTATCTTCAGCTAGGCGGTGTTCTTCTTACTGTTAGAGAAGCCTGCACTTGATCTTGACAGCACTCCCCCCAACCCCACCAGCTACATGCAAACATCTCTTTGGTCTCTTCATTGTATCCTCATTGTGCTCCATGATGGTGGTAGGTGAATAAGTATTTGCTGACTCAATGAAAAGTATAGCAGAAGATGAGAATCTAAAAGTAAGCAGGAGCAAGACCATCAGAGACCATCTAGTTCAACACCTTCCTGTAACTTCTGGGAAACTGAGGCCCAGTGAAGTGCAGTGACTTGCCCAAAGTCACACAGTAAGTCAGGGATAGAGCTGAGCATTCTGACTCCCAGTCCTGGGTCACTTTCCACATTCCTAGTGTGATGCTCCTGACCTTGCCCTAGTGCTTGCCTGTCCAAGTCTGAGTCATCTTTCAAGATATAGCTGATTCCTAAACATCTCTGGGATGTCTATCTTGTTACACTCCAACTTCACCCCACCTTGCTAAAGTTAGAATCGACTGCTCTTTTCTGTGTTCCTCAAACATCCTGAAGCCTTGATATTTCCTTTCAATGCTCTGCTTACCTTTGAGCTCTTGCAAGACAGATACCTTTTTGGTACCCTGCTTTCCTAAAGAACTCCCCTGCCTCAATTACAGCGTCCAACCCTTCTTCTGTTGTCCCTCTGCTGTCCTGCCACTGCTGACTACCTAACTTCCTTAACACTTGCCTCCACCCCTTCACCAACCACAGGAAGGCTGCCTCCCCTCTGCCTTGCCTAGCCACTCGCCACTGTACTGCACCGGCTGTTCCAGCTGCCTGCCTTCTCCCAGCCCCTCCTCAGGGAAACTTCCCCAAGCCATGCTTTACCAGCCGGCCACATTTACAGTATGTGACTCATGCCTTGGCTTCAGCATTTGAGCCAGGTTGGTTGGTGTGAAGGAGAATTAATGGTGCTAGCAACCTGTAAAAGCTGACCAGCCAGGGCCAATGTGGTCTTTCTCTCCGGAATTTGAACTGTTTGTTCAGGGAGAGTTGGACCGCTGATAAAGGGAGTATCACCAAAGAGTCACAGGGAGGAGGGGGCATGGCTTGAGTCACTGCGGTGGCTGAGCACCAGGGGAGGGACCAACAGGGTCTCTGATTACTCTGGGGCAATCAGAGGCTCTGCTGGTGTGTAGCGAGAGCTACTGCTGTGTTTTAAAAGCAGTTCAAGTTCCACGAAGCTGAGTGCGATTTCCAAGAGCTTATTCCCACTCGTATCCCCACTGTTTCCTCCCTCTCTTTCTTGAGAGATGTTTTTTAATCCAGAGGGACCCACCAAATCTGCTCCCCTCTGCCAGAGGGCCCCACCCAAGCCCTTTACCTCTGGGAACTCTTTCTGGCTATGGTTAGTCCCTACTACTCTTCATCCAGTGCTAGGAACTCGACACATTTTTATCTCAATCCTTCTCTGATCCCAAATCTTGGAGACAGGATTTACCTGTTCCCACCAGGCACTCCCTTTCCCTTCTGGGCCCCAGACACCCCTTTCACTCCCCACAGACTCACAATTTCCTGAAATTCTCCCTCTGGCACAGAACTACCTGGCATGGCTCAATAATTGTTTCACAAGTCTTGTCTTTATAACAGAACTCTACCTTTCCCTTCCTGTTTCTGTGTTTGTTTGTTTCCTGTCAAAACCGACTGGACAGTGCTGCATAGAAAATAGGCAGAAAGGGAAAAAAGGCTGAATATGTTCATTCATCATTGTGTTCCTAGCTCAGTGCCTGGTATACAGCAGATGTTCAGAGAAAGGATTTGTGGGTAGGAGGCTGAGGCTGGTTCCCCGCCCTCACCCTGCTTTGTCTCACAGGTTGGCGGGTGTCCAACAAATGGTGGTATGGCGTTGAAAGGCCATCGATGTGGTGCAGTGGAAAGACATCGGATTGGAGCCAGAGGACGTGGGAGTAAATTCCAGTTCTGCTCTATACTGTGCAACCCTGGGCAAGACACCTAGCTTCTCTGAGCCTGTTCTTGTCAGATGTAAAATGGGGTTGCTCTGAGGACCCAGGGTCAACACAGTGAGTGAAGCTCCCGCCACCACCATCCTGGTTCACACAAGGCCTTCATCTCTCAGGGAGACCCACGGGGCCAGCTCCAAGGGCAGCCAAGCTGGCTTTTAAATCTTCTTATCTTCAAGTCCTATCTTCAACTCCTTCCCACCTTGTTGACTTTGGGGGTTCAAATAAATCTGTCAAATAATTTTCTTTTCAAACACTGATGAGCAACAGTGTTTAAAAACAATCACTTTCAGTTTTTCTTTGTCAATTTGTCTATAAACCCGTGTCATGGATCTGTTTTTTCATTAAAGATTTGGGGAGGGGTTCACTCCAGACACTGTGCATTAGTGTAATTTCCCTTGTTCCTTACATAACAGGGCTCATCTCCACTTTTAATTGAGGTGAGGACCGCTTGGTAATTGTTTTAGCTCTAAGTTTGACAGAATTGGCTCATAGCCAGGGTGGTATAATGGAGTGGCGGGGGTGGGGGGTGGAGTGGGGTGTCAGACAGACCTGTGTTTGAATTCAGTTTTTACCAACTATTAACTTGTTCAAGATACCAGATCTGAGTCTTTCTGGTAGGATGATACCCCTTACTGGGTTGGCAGAAGGATTAAATGCAGGTACAAGTGCCTACCATTTTTGAGAGACTTAATAAACACTAGTGCTCTTTCTAGAAGCAATTTCTTAAACCTCATGAACTTTGCTGGAAACTGTTTAAAATAATTACACAGCATCCTGGAAGGTATGTGAGTCCACTTTGCATCTGAACCACGAGTAGATTAAGCTAGACTTGCATAGGGAAGTCTTCTGGTAATTAACCTGGGGCTGGATGATTTTAAGCCAGTTTCCATTCTGTCGCAGAAACAAAAAAGATGAGACTGGAGAAATGCTATTCCTTTAATTGAAGGAACACTTTTATGTTCTCAGGTCTATTTTAATCTTAAGTGCCGATTATGCCTCATTCTCTCCTGTTAACAGACACTTCTGTAAGTGATCTGCAAAGAGAGAAATATGATTCTTACATAAATACTCTACCATGAGAAATTATCTTATTACTTAATATGCCAAAAACTAATAAGATAAAGGAACGGTATGTGTCATTTTTGGACAATATTAAAACCTGATTTTAGCTCATAGAAACAAAATGTAATTTCCTTTTATTACTCTCTTTTCCAGGTAGAACAAAGGCGGTGAAGGGTGTGAGGATATTATGCGGCTGTTCTTTGAGATCTTGTTAAGGCTGTGGGAATGGATCCAGCAGGATGGCCTCAAATTAAGATTTTAATGACTTTTCTGTTTAGAAAACACACTCTGGCTGTTAATACTGTCAAGTATGATTTTCAGATTTGCAGGTGAAAGAAAAAAACCCATTTTCTACTTAATTGTACAAATACTTGCCTCTGTGTGATTGCATGTTTACGTCTATTAAAGAACACACGTGTAGCATCTACAGAAAGTGAGGGCAAACAATGACAAGAAGCGGAGGTTTCCTGAATCTCCTATGGCAGAGGTGAGTAAGTACCAAATTTTGACAAGTTTCGGGTAGCCACGCCCACATACTGACTGAGTAGGGGCTTCATAAGACTTTGTGAGTGTCAAATGTACCTTTAAACTCACATGTATTTTTAAATGACAAATGTTCTTTGGTGTTCAAATGTTTTATTTACAAATGAACAAATATTCATTGCTGTTGATGAAAGGAATTTAAACAGGACCCGAGGTGGTAAAAATGTCTGGCTGTGCACACCACTCGGTCAGTGTTCCATCTTTGGTGACAGACACGAGTAGTTTTGATGCTGGTGGCGGTGATGTGGGAGGGTCACAGACACAAGCACACGCTGTTTTGCACTCTCCGCTTCCTATCACTTTGACAGAAATAACACTAAGTAAACGCCTTCAGCCTTCTCTGGCATGCAGTTCTTCATCCAAGAACAATAGAATGTACTGAGGACCTAAAAGAAATTTAATAATCCCTGCATTCTTGTGATTTGTTAGGCTTTCCCAATAAACACCTGCAGAAACTATACAATATTTGCCTGGAGATTTACGGTAACAGGCTTATGCTGGCAGCCAGATGAATGTTTTATTAGATGTCAGGCAGCCCGTTGAGCTGATATTGGGAAGTGTCGCCAAGAGAGTGCAAGAAGAATGTCCTTCTATGGATATTTTAAAGACCTATTTAAATACTCACAGTGTTTTGTAACACTTTCAGGACAGATCTGCTGGAGGCTGGGGAATGATCTGTATCGAACTGGTAAGATTCCACCAGCTTCCAATACTCTGAAACAGTGTATCCATTCACTTAAGCGCACTCAAAGGGCACCTTTTAAGGGGGAGGGGTGGTGATGATAGTTTTGGTAAAAAAACTATCATAGGTTTGACAGCAATATTTTTAGGCCCTGTACACGTTCGTGAAGCTCTGTTATTGCTGCGGCCACTATTAGTTTGAATGCCCAATTTTCTTCAGAAAAGAAACATAGGGGCTTGTCTTTAAGATAAGACCAAAATAAAAATCTTTAAGTTCAACTATGTCAAGTTCAGGCTGACAGAGTTTTAATATTTAGCTTGGTTAATTAAATATCATTCTTTGCCCTGAATCTAATTAGCCCAACCACTGAGGTAATGTAATATAATAATAATAAAAAAGAGGCTAATGAAAAGTGGAAGGGAATCTGACTCTTCCTTCCTCTGCCTCATTGGGACATTTCTGCTTCCAGTGTCATTTTATGGATGGTGATGTTTTATGGGGGATTATGAATTTTCAATTAGTGAGCAAATGAAAGTGAAAGACAGACAGTAGGCCATCAATGACTGATTGTATCCGGAAATCACTGAACAGCTCATTTGTAAAGTTCAGGTCGTATTTCAACATGACTTCATGGTACCTTAGGCAGTTCTCCCCCCTAGGTTGAGTTGAAATCATGCTCTTTATTCACTCTATGAATAAGTCCTTGGTTAGGGTTTCTGCTCAAAGGTAAGAAAGTCAAATACACGCTGCTTCTAAGCCCAAACGAGTGCTAGAATAAAAAGGGGACCTTTCTTATTTAGCTGTCACTTCCAGCACAAATGGTCCGTTTCCTTAACGTCTCTCAAGCTCTGCCTCTCACGCTGAGGTGCTGTGCAGGGGAAGAGCCTCAGATGCAAATCCCAGCTGGAAATTTGCTGGCTACTTCCAGGTACTGAGTCTCATTAGCCTCAGTATTGTCATCTGTGAAGTGAGGACAGCGCTATCTACTTCTCCCCGGTTTGCTGGAGGAGAAAGGGAGAGGCTGGAGAGGCCGTGACCCAGCCGTCTGTCTGACAGGTAATCGACGCTCTGCAAACGGTGACTCCCTTCAGTCTGAACGTGTCACAAGTATGCTTATAAATGAGTAACAGGCACTAACGTTTCATCGCACGCCAGACAGAACGCCAAATGTGCCAGCTGGTTATCAGCCAGGGCAGTCTTCCTCACACTTTGAAGTGCCAGTGATTCACCTGGGACTCTGGTGAAGTATAGATTTGTATTTGGCCTGAGAGCCTGCATTTAACAACTCCCAGACGAGGCTGCTACTGCCAGGCAGAGCTCACATGTTCAGTGGCGTGGGACTAGGGCAATGACTTTTGGAAACTGAGTTGACTGTTGCAACTTAGCAAAACAGAATTTTACTTTACCTTTTTTGTTTGTTTGTTCAACGATAAAAATATTGGGGATATCTGAAGATGCTACAGAAAAAAGTTTGAATAAACACATTTAAAAATCTGGGAAGCTCAAATCCATTCTACACACTTTCATTTATTGTCTGGACAGATAAAGTACAAATAATTCAAACACAACAAGATTATGGAAAAAAACAGTTACAATACTTTCCCTCAGAAATCATCTAAACTAGCAAGGTTAACATGAAGTCATTCATTATAACTAAAGTATACAACTGCCTGGTCCTAAGATTTTTTTTCCTTTTTTTTTCCCCCAAGTGTGAACACATTATAGAGAAGAGATTTTGGCATGCCTTTCCCACTAATGCTTACTTAGCAAATGCATCAAAACTTTGCCAGCAAACTGCGTTCATTCACAGCAGATGACGTAAAAAGGTTTCCCTGAATGTTGAACGAGTGTTCTCTGAACTGAAATCTGTTTTTTTTTTTTCCAAAATCAAAAAGAGGAAAAAAACCAGAAAAAAAAATTTAAAGGAGGAGTCTATGATGCAGCCTTGGTTTTCATCACCTGTCTACACGACGACCACCACTACGGAGTTTGCCTCTTCGGTGTGACAACAACAGTCGGTCTGCATGCACTTAGTGGGCTCAGCATGGAAAAGAACGCACAAAATAAGCACGAGTTATAAATAACCATAACGTTTTATTACCATTAAGACTAAACTTGTATTGAAAAGATTTTATATAACAAGACAAAAGCAATAGCAAATTTAACTATCAACTAGATTATGCATAGCGAGTAACTGTTTCTATTACCCAGGGAAGAGCATGAACCCTTGTCTTTTTTTTTTTTTGTTTTGTTTTTGTTTTAAATATATAACCGTACAAAGCACAAACATACTAAAATGATCAGTGCACTGGACGTGGGAGAATGCTCCCTCAGTCATTTTGTTCCCTTAGCTCTGTTTTGTTTTCCCCAATCTGAATTACATTAAAATAAAGACCCAGTTGGTTTTATTTTTCTACTGCGCAGTAAGAAAAAATATTCACAACAAACATGACAATATATCAAACAATAATTCTACACAAGTTACCTTGATACCTTTTTAACTGTCACTTAAATATCATAAGAAAACATTTTAAGACATTTCAAACAAAACTAGCCAAGTGTTACAACTTATAATAAATTAACCCAAAGAAAAATAACTTTATATATATATATTTATATTATATATACACATACACACACAACAAAATGACACAATAATATGCTTCTTCCCGTAGTTTAAGTAAACAAATAAGTAGTCTAGCCAATCTAGCTATATTTGATCTCGGCCATAGGCATCATCACATCAGCGAATAAATAAATAAGTGTTTCAAGCAACATAAACAGTGTTTCAGATGTACCAACACAGCCCAGTTCTATCAGCATGGGCTACAAAGTGAATTTGAGAATTCCTGAATGAATCGAAAGCAAATGTATCTTTTGTTTTCCTCTCCTAAACACATTACATTTAACTATGATACTAAGATATGTAAATAATCTCGTAGCACCTACTGCTCAAACTAAGAAAGTTTTAGATCAAAAGGAAAATTAATCTTTTAAAT
The DNA here is from genome assembly GCA_007922815.1 of Macrotus californicus. NCBI lineage: Eukaryota > Metazoa > Chordata > Mammalia > Chiroptera > Phyllostomidae > Macrotus > Macrotus californicus. The sequence continues at coordinate 45,403 of VMDR010002544.1, forward strand.
TTTTGTTCTGCTGACATCCCATACTGATGACTTAAAGAAAAACCATCTTTCAACTCATCTCCTTGCTTTTGGGTTTTGACTGTGGGGAACTGTGGTACCCTGGGTAGAACGAACACTCCTTTCCCCTAGTAATTAATAATTTTTTTATTATTATTACATGCTATGAAAAGATATGAAGATCATCTGTTTATAGCCCATCCTTCAAAAAACAGTCTACGAATCCAGTTTAAAACACACATCTTGATCTCTAAAAAGTTACCAGTGCAGTGTATGAACGTGACAAAGTTGTCAATTTCCCCTAAATTAGCCAGTCAAAATATTTTTTTCTCAAATCCAGATTCTCTTGTAAAAATTCTTTATATTTTATAAAAATAGATTTTTCTTGAAACCCATTTTCAGCAAAGAGACCACCTCTTTGGCAACAATGTTAATGTTATTAAATTGTCAATGTCATCAGGTACCCCCCTTGCCCCCGTCCCCTAACAGAAGACTGTTTTAGTTCACATGATATAAAAGAAAAAAGGAAAAATAAAAAAATTTGCAAAAGTTTTTTTCATTTTTGCAATTTTTATTATTCCTCTTTAATTTGTGTGGGTTTTTTTTATTTTATTTTTTTACCAATCTGATTGGATCAACATTTTGACAAAAAACAAAAATCTTTTTTTCGTTCTTTGAATCCCATTACTTTGTAAAAATTGTTTTATTTTTATTATTTTTTTTGTTTTTTGATTTTCTTCTTCAAATGAGTGAATGGTCATCTTAAAAAGACCCACCTTCAAGGAAGGTAGTAAAGTTAGCTGGCTGGGTAAAAATCCCTGCACATCGCTATCTATGTATATTATATTCAACAACGACAGCTATGAAAGAACATTCAATGCATCAAAGGTATTTTTTTGTTTTTTTTTTTCTTTTTTTTCTAAGCATTATAAAATCCTTTCCTGGTACACCTCAGGATAATCCAATGTTTTAATACTTAGGCAACACTGGCTTATAAAGTCCATGGTTTAATATAAGCCTTGAAAGGTTTGTTTCTCTCTCTTTTGTGTGTGTATGTGTGTGTGCACGCGTGTGTTTTGTTCATATATATTTATATATATTTTTTAATAATTAAGGATGGGAGATTCAGGACTTATGAGCTTTGTTGGTTTTAAAGGAAACTTGCAACACTCGGTCTCCCAGGCGGTACCCGTTGAGGCTGGCGATGGCCATGGCGGCCTCATCGTAGTTGGTCATGGTGACAAAGCCGAATCCCTTGCACTTGTTGGTGTTGAAGTCGCGGATGACCTTGACGTTGTTCACTGCGCCAAAGGGCCCGAAGAGCTGCCAGAGGACACTCTCATCGGAATCAGGGGATAAGTTGTAGACAAAGATGCACCAGCCTGTTCCTGTGTGACCAGGAATGTTCATTCCCACAAGGCTTGTCATCCCGTCAATGGTGATTGGGGAGAACCTGGGGGGACAAGCAGAAGGGGGGACTGGTCCAGACATCAGTCTGACCAAGGATAACACAGAGATGCACAGACACAGACATGGGGCAGAGGGCTGAGTGAGTGTTTGCAGGAGAGTCTTCAGGGTTTAAAAACTACAAAACAAAAACTAATGTCTGTGGCATTTCCTCTGAGGGGAATGGCTAGATTGGCTAAGGCACATATATGCCAAGAGAAAGGCCTAGGTTAATTTCTAAAAACCACAAGGCACTCCCAGAGCAAGGCTCTATCATAGGATATGTGTTCTATACACGTACAGACACATACAGTTCTAGCACAGGATGTGTTCACAGGGTCTCCCACCCCACCCCTCCCCCTCCCTCCCCCCAGCAGAGAGTGGGCTCTGGGGGAAGAGGCTCGATGTCATTCATCCTGCTTTACTCTACTTTTTCATTCAGTGGAGCACCTGTGGGAATCTCACAGACAGCGTGACAGGTAGAAAACTCAATGCATGTTTTTTAATTGAATAAGTGAATAACATTGGTGGATGTCAATGCTTGGGATATTTTATTTATTTTTTAAGGCAGATTAGGGGATGGCTCTGGAAGTGCTTGGGTCTACCCATTGGCAGCCCCTTGACTTATGGTTGTCAAAAGGTCTCTTGGTATTATTGAGGATGGAGCTACGGAGAATGAACAGACATGTCTTGTTATTAATCAGATGGGTGGCTCACGTTTCACTTAGGATTTATTCAAAAGAGTTTCCCCCAAAAGTGAGCAATAACTATAAAGATGCATCACTCCTTGATGCTATATTATCTGGGATTCATTTCTAAGTGTCACAGGAGTGAAATTTCAAGTGGTTTGTGCATTTAGATATCTTGAATCAGTGTACATTAAAAAAAAGCAGAAAATTGTTATTTACCCTATTACAACTACTTTTATATTTGGCTTAGAAATCTCAGTTTTCACTTAATCTTGAAAAGAAAACAACCCTTCGTATTTTATCCATTGTCTGATATAATATATCCACGTGTGATTCATGACGGATGTGTCAAAGGCGACAAACAGGGTGCCGGTGCCTACAGCAGGAAAACACGTGTTGATATTTTGTCTTATACCAAACTTACACAGGGATTTTGACCCTGTGCACTATTATCTTGCATTTCATGTGATTGGTTTTTTTTGAAGTGTGTGTAGGGGAAGGAGAGGAAACAAAAACTGGGGAAGAGATGGGGTAAAGTGTCATGAGGACTGCTTGAAAAATAAGCAAATATTCTTGGAGATTTAAAAGTCCTATGAAAGAAAAGCTCTACATCTAGAATTCTGACAATCAAATGACTGCTGTAGATATGCTAAACATAACTCGACAGACACTATTTTTGGTATTATTCACTAAGTCAATCTTCCTTCTTGCTTAAAAACAAATAACCAGGTGAAACCCAAAACATCGTCATACAGATTCTTAGAAGGGCAAATCCAGGACTGACTGTTATTTGCAGTATTTCTGAAGACTGTCTTCTCAACCGGTTCTCCTCTGACCGAATAAATTGACTCCATTCAAGTTTACAGGGAGAGAAGAGTTAAGTATTTGTGATAAGGCCAAAGTCAGGGTCAGCAAAGACGTTTTAACTCCAGTTGGTCATGGCTACCTGGAGCACTTTGGTAGGGAGGATTCTGGGTCCAAATCTGGGTTTAACAGGAAGACGAGAATGAATGGTCTTATCAACTAGTGACGCTCACTGTGGGTGGGGACTGGTGGTGGTGGCAGTCATGCACGCTGCTGCTGGGTCTCCCTGGCACCCTCTGTGGATGAGCATCTCTCTGTTTGTAACGTTTGTTGCTACTTCACTAAAGTTAGAGGGGAGCAAAGGTCGGGGACAGAGCTGGCAAGGATGTAAAGTGTGTGGGGACAGGCGAGCAGCGTGCTGGACAAGTGGAGATCGTTCACTCCCTGGTACTGGGACTGAGGTTTGAGAGACTGGCGCTCTGACAGCGAAGTCTGCTGCCAAGTTCCGGCCTCCACTGTGGGCCTGTTTCCAGGGCCGGGCACTCACCGTGCACGGCCAAGTGGTGAGAGAACTGCCTCGTACGGGGGTGTGATGCGAACTGTTAAAGACCACATCTCCTTCCCTTGACTGTAGGAAGGGGAATTAAAGTGTGCAGCTCTACTGAGCAGGATGATGAAGATGCGGTGTCCCTAGTAGCTCAGTGGAGCTTATCCAAAACACGTTTGGGAATCTCACGGACACAGCGGTGTAATGCACTCAACTTCCTGAGATTAGGCTTTCAGACTAGGTCTGGAGCAGCCTTGTGACTGCTTTCAGAGATCCCCAAAAGCTTTGACCCTATTTGAGCCCCTGACCTCACAAATAAGCTTTAAGTGAATGAAACAGCAAAATTAAAACACGCATACATGTATCATCAAGGGAGGATTTATAATAACCGTTAAAACCTGTAATAACAACAACAAAAACAAACCCTGGTTGAGGTGCACACAGATACACTCTGCTCTTGGTCGTGCCCTGAAATGCACGCCGAGGGGATGGGGGAGGCAGGCAGAAGGTCATCCATGCATTTATTCATGCTTTGGCCGGGGCTGGTAGTCCCAAATCTAATGTTCCCACTGACAATCATAAGATTGTCAACCACGATTAGCAAAATGTTCTAATTTTTATTTGCTGGAATTTGCCCTCTTAACTGAATCTTGGCATTGCTAATGCAAAACAGTTGCCCTGCAAGTTTGCAAAATCAGCTGGCAGAGTTGGAGCCTTCCCCTCAGGGAAGCTGCTCGGAGGACCAGATCATCAAGGGCTCGGTAGCTGTGGCACCTGAACCATAGGAGAAGCCCACCTGCAAATAAAAGAAAAAGTGAAACACACAAACAAACTTTGTGTGCCCTAAAAGAAACAAAACCAACTGAGGTCTGAAATTAAAATTAAGAATTTGACATGCTGGTGGAAGAAAAAGGAAGAATTAAAAAAAAGTAAAGTTAGTGAATTAAAAAAAAAATTCTAGCCCCAGTCTGTGCCAACACGGACATCTGGCAGTCTGTGGAGTTTTAATTACCTCTTTACGCCATAGGCCATATTAAGCAAATTGTCCAGCCTGCAAAGAGAAGGAGGGTCTCTGGGTTAATGCCTCGCAGATGGCAAGATCGCTCAGTGGAACTATTAATAAGAACGCTCCATTTTCAAAGAAGAAAAGCTCAACAACTTGCCCCAATGCTTAGGAGACTATCCACCAGCAGATCCCCCTCTTTCCTGCTTCCTATTACAAGTAATTCATGTTCAGGTCAAAGCCAGAGTTTAAAGCAAGGGTCTAATGAGTCTCCCTTTCTTTCAAGGTCTGAATTAATCCCGTTTCCCCCACCTCTCAGAACATTTGTGTGTATTTTATTTTATATCGTGTGTGAAATTGTTAAAAAGAGGCGGCTTCTTAAGTTGCTCACATTTTGTTTTAATTAAACTTGTGAATAAAGGTCTCTGTTTCATATTAACAATACATGCATGCACAATGCACACAGGACGGATCTTTTAGTCTAGCTACATTAACTAAGTCTTCTTGCTACACACATGTTTGTAGGGTAGGGAGAGTTTTGGGGGTAAGATTTTTAAAACTTAGCTTCCTGTTTACAACCTGAAAGTGCTTCCCAGTGAACCGCTATTATAATCTCCCTCATGCTCAGCACCTTTTGGGGACAAGCTATTCACACCATGGGGCAGCAGTAACCATAGTTTCCACCATTAGAAGCCTGCTGGAAAGGCTTTTTACATAAATACTTCATGGGCTCTCACACAAAATAAAAATTAGATGACTTGGACTCTTCACGAAACCATTAACCATTTCAGATTCACAGGGCATGGGAGGGCACGGCAGAGGCTGATGTTTCTTCTCACAGGCCAGATGGAAGGGCTGACTCTCCTCCCATACGATGTTTGAAAAGGAGAAAACCCTTTCATTAAAGGGAAGTTGGGACATAATTATTTAGAATTACTATGGGTAGGTCAAGAATATTCGTATCACTTGCACAACAGAGGCTGTTCAAGCTCTTCATGGAGAGAAACTTGCCTTTCAGAAATGTCCCAGGAGAAAGGAAATGCCCCCTTGCACCAGGAGCTTCAGGGGGTTGGGCGCATAAAGGGAACGCTAATGAGGCGTGGACAGAATCTTCCTCCTTGTTTTCCAGAGACTGCTGACTTAGCAATCAGAGTCAAGTTAACACAAAGAGAGTACCCTGTGCACCTGACCCGTCAGATTATCTGCAGAAGAAAGATGAGCTAATCTACTCTCCCTGGCAAGGACCTGCCTCCTGACCCATCTTTTCTTTGACTTTTGTAAAGCCACTGCCTTAGCCTTAAGTCTAAGATGTTGAATCTGGTCACATCTGTGGTTAACTCTTGTTGAAACTGAATCTTCTAATTTGGTGAAATGCAGAAATTTTGTTTCACCCCAAAATCTGACGTTTAACCACTGTCAGGTAAATTGGAAGGGGCCCTGGAAGAATGTCTGATCCAATACCCCCATTTTACGAGAGTGAAAACTGAGGCTCAGGGGTGGGAGCTGTGCACAGTGACTCCTGGGGGCAGAGGTTCCTACCCTTATCCCATTCTTCAGGGCCACAAGCTTCCTGGCCCTTGTCCAGCCCTGTTCCCAGGTAGCAAGGTGAGTGGGCACATGTACATGCCTACCTGAACCTCTGAGCCTGGTGGTGAAGTGGGCCAGGGTAGCGCCGGTTGGGGGATTGGTAGAGCTGAGAGAGCAGGGCCTGGCTGGACTTCTGGCTGGGATTGTTGGCAAACTTCACAGTAATCGGTTCTGTAGCACCGCTGGGCTTCTGGCCATTCAGCCCTTTGATGGCTTCTTCTGCCTCAATTCTTTTATCAAAGCGGATGAATCCCACCCCTCTGGACACTCCTGGGGAAAGGGAAAAAACCTTCATAAAAAGTGAACAAACTAAACTGGTAAACATGTCCAGGAAGAGATGGGCTGGGCCCCAAGGACATCTGTGGGGAGTCAGCCCACTGGTGGGGCCAGGGCTGAGCCTGGCTCACTGACTATCTCTCACCCATCAAAATGCATCTGCTTGCATTTCTGCCACCATGGCTCTGGACCGGTGACCTCCACCCACAGAACACAGGCATCTCTCACATTTGTCACTTCCATCCTGCTCAGTCCTTATCTGCCTTTAGCTGCTGTAACTATCATCTACTGTCTGGTTTCTCATCTTCCAGCGGGTCCTCCGCACCTAGCAACTAGGTAATCTATTTGAAAAGCAAACCTTGACGATATTACACCCTTTAAAATCATCTTCCATGCGTTTTTTTTGTACCTTTTCGATTTCTTACCTTGTTTGTGGGTCCTGTTTCTAATTGTTCCCCACTCCAAACACAAAATAACAAACAAATAAGACCCTCCTGTGGCTCCATGTGGCAAAAGATAAAGTTCAGACTTTTTGGAGTGCCATTTAATGCCCCTGAAGATCTTGCCCAAATCCCCTGTTGAGCCTCTGCCAGCCGTGCTGAACCGCCAGATGTTCCTAGGACAGGTTGTGTTCGTGCTCAGCTCCATGCCTTGAACTGTGCCCTACTCAGCTATGCTATAGGACACATCCTATCTGCCTGGAATGCTGTTGCACTTCTTGCCAGATAACTGCAAGTCATCCTCTAAAACCCTGTCCAAACTTCATTTTCCATGGAGCCTTCCCAGCAATTTCCACCGGGCATGGCACGCCTTCTGAGCTCTCACGGTGCACTGGACAGCCCCTGGCAGGTACTCATCGTGCTGGAGTCCTGTAAAGACTGTGCCTCCTTCACCCCTGGACCCTGGTGTCCCTTTGCACAGTGTCTGTAACACAGCCAGCTTCAGTGAGGGTTTGTTTCAGAAATTAAATAATAATAATGTGATGAACTGCTCCTAGCAGGTGTTTTAAATTGGGATCAAGTTGGGAGTAGGTGAAAACATTTTGTTATTAAAATGCAACCCGGGGTACCTTACATTTCTTACTGAGAGGTGGTGGTTGCCTCTCTTTAGTGCAGACAAAGCACCTCAGTACTGGACCCTGGCTTCGTATCTCTGCACTGCTACTAGCTGGCTGGACCGAAGTCTGATCCCCCACTTTGGACCTGTTTCCTCAGGTGTGAAATGGAGCAGTTTGAGGCTCCCTCTAACTCTATAATGCTGTCATCGGGTCGAGAGCTATACATACAGGTCCTTTTCACACACCACTAAGGTTAGTGGGTTGAGGGTTGGAAAGGGACTTCAAAAGTCATATAGTCCCACTCTCAGCCCGAGGCCTGAACCATCTTCACAGCCCTGCCAAGCGGACGAGCTGCTGCGGGAACTGCTCCTGTGACAGAGAACTCCTGCCGCCCACGACGGCCCGTTTCAAATGCGGGCAGTGGGTCGAGAAGAAGTCTTTCTCCTACGCCAACAAGCTGTTTACTCATGACCTATATCCTTTACCCTGCGTGACCACTAACCCACTGCTCCCATCAGTCACAGGGCCCTGGCTGGTGACACGAGACACAAGGAAAGAAACGACAAAGAAACACTTAACCTGTGACTTGGTCAACCAGGATTCGTGAGGTGATGATTCGGCCGTATTGTGAGAAAAGCTGCTCCAGTTCCTTCTGGGTCATGGTTTTGGGAAGGCCGCTAACGTAGAGGTTAGCATCCCTGATTGAGGCAGAGCTCGGACGGGCATATGAGACCTGGGAAAAGGCAAGAGGAGCTAAATCCATTGTAGGCCACACCCTCCGAGTGAGACTGAGTCACAATCAAGATGAGAGTGCCTCGCCTATCGCTCTAACTCATGGTGTCAGTTGAAATAACTCAGGGGCTCCGATCTTTAGCCACTCTGGTAATAGTAATGAGAACCAGGAGAACAGCACAGAGGAACAAAAGGAGAGTTGACGATAACTTAAAACAAATGCACAGATAAGGGTCTCTAAGTGCAGAACAAAATAGCTACTGTATGGCAGCTGTTAAATGCAGAACTACCCACGCCTGGAGTTCTGAAGATTTACCTCCTGGGTGTGGGTGTATAGATGATTTACTGTATCCAACACATAATAATCTTTGAATAAACCAAAAAAAAACCCCCATAAAATTCTGCTCTGCAGATTTCTCTCCTTGCCACCCTCTCCACCCCACTCCCTTCTTCCTGAGCACATAAAAGCGATCAGGTTCCCTGCAGGATTTTTTATGTTCCGTCCTTTGTGTTTCTCCAATCTGTTCCCACAAGGTCTGCTCTCACTGAACGACAAAGTGCTGGTGAAAGGAGGCTGAATGAACATCTGCTTGCGAAACTGGATATGTGACCTTGTCATAACATCTGCAAGAACCAGTTGCTTCCGAACTTGGAGGCGGATTTGGAGGAGGAGCGTGAAAAACCACAATAAACAAAATGAGGGCATGGTGGAGAGGAGGGAGGGAGGGAGCCGAGGGAGAGAGACGCGAGCCTCACGGACGGTTATAATAACTTCGACTTTGTAAATTTGTCCTCCCAGATCTCTCAACTGCTTTTTTCCCCCAAAAGAGCTAACACGGAAGTGTAAACAGATCTGAAGTTCCATCTGCAAGAAGCCAAGTCTGAAGCAGAGCACACAAGCAAAGCAAACTCCAACAGTCATTAATTTTAGACTTTCCTTTACTTATTTATTTTTTAAGAAAACAACATCAGACATTTGAAATATAATTTACAGCTCGTCTAACAAAAGCACTTTCCTGCTAAAGCTATTTCTGGGGCGGTTACGGCTCAGAATAGATGATGAAAACAGTCATCTCAGAGCGCATCTGACAACGCCGGACAGGAAGGGGCCCACACGCCTTAGCACTTGCGGTTGGGAGTTTCATTTCATCTATAACCAATTCACAAGACCCGCTAAGACTACAGGGGTGAGTGTGTGTGTGTGTATGCACATACAAAAGCATGCGTGCAAAAGGAATGGTACATGTTAAACTGGACCTTTGGCATTAAGAACTAAACCTCCAGGAGCAAAGGGGATCTCGAGTCTGAGGCAGGATCTGGCAATGAGGAATGAGGGAGGGGCAGGCCCCCTCACCACAGCACTCTCTCCCTTTCCATGACAGAGATGCCAGATCCTTCTATCAGTTCCACACCTACATCTAGATGTTGACTCAACAGACAAACAAAGTGAGTGGCTAATCTGTCTCACTGGCCTCCTCCTGCCGCTGGAGCAAGGCAGCTCGCCTGCAGTGTCTGCATCTTCTAGAAACTCATGGGTGGCCTCTCTAGGTTCCTTCCCAGGAATAACCGACAGGCAGAGGCCCTTGTATATGCATTTTTTGGCAGGTGGGGGTGAAGAACCAAGGACCCTAGGAGACCGACTGCCTGGACAGGGTGCCACTCCAAACAAGGATCTGCTACCCCTGTCCTTTAAGGGATAAAGTCTTTCTAGTTATAACCTTGCGAGGCATGAGGAAGGATCGGTAGGGAGAAATAAATAAAAACATAGTGATACATCCATGGTAATGAGGGTCACCCTTGTGTCACGCCTGCCAATTACTGACAAATGAATTATCTGAATGACCTTTGTGTTCCCTTAAAACATACCCTCCCACCTCTGTGCGTTCGCTCAGGGGGGAAAATTTTCCACCTACTTCTTCAGATTCCAATCCTACTGCTCTTTCCAGCTCAGCTCAAATGCCTCCTTCTCTAAAGAGCTTTCCCTGATCTCACCTGCTCCTAAATCCCCCCTCACCCAGCAGGATTCTTGTTGAGCCGCACCCATGGCACTTAACCTGTTCTGACCCCGATTCACCATCTCTACATCTCGTCTGCTGATCTTGAGGTCAGGGGTTGTACGTGTGTGTCTTATTTAGCTCTGTGGCTCTGGCTCCCAGCACAGAGCCTGACACCCGCAGGGTACTCAACACCTACTGAAAGAGTAAATGAACACCCACAGATCATAACGAATGATGCTGACATTAAAAGCTCTTTGGGGTTAATTGCAGCTTGGATTCCTGAGAATTAAGGGGGAATCACTGAGAGGTAAGCATCCAGAATCACAGCTGTGTTTCCCCACTAAGCTAAGAGCTGAGGGATAGGTTTCCCATTCTCCAGTGTCTGGGGTTGGAAGGACTGAAAAAGTGTTTAAGGCTAGATAGCATTTAGAGGCCTCCCCTTAGCAAACACTTCCTGAGGGTCTGCTGTGAGCTGGGCACAGTGCTGCATGCTGGGGATATACAACAAGCAAGAACAAGGCATGGTCTCTTGCCCTAGAGGAACTCCAAGTGCAATGGGTGCAACAGACAACACTCAGAAGGTACTCAATCAATGATTTAAATGGAAGAACGGATTAGTACACACATGGATCCATTACCACAATGCCACAGATGTGCGCTATTCCAGGGCTATGTATACGAAGGAGACAGAGCTGAGGTGAGACTAGTGGGACAGGTGGTGTGACAGTGTGTGGTACGGTCAGGGAATGGTGGCCTGATGATACCCCTCCTCTGCTGTGAGGATCAACAGGAAGATGAAGATCAAGGACTTAGTGTAGTGTCTGTTTGGCATGCACTATATGCTCAAAGGATAGTAATGACCTTGATTTCCACTAGTTTTGGGCAGCCAGAACTGGGGTATAGTGGGGAGCAGGCTGACACAGACCAGCTAGGGAAAAGAAGCTGGCACTGGGAAGCCAACAACATAACCAGAATCATTTCCCCAGAGCATGATTCCGACAGCAGGAGAGCCTCAGTCAGGGAGAGTCACTGCAACAGATCCCTGGAGACAAGGCCCAGCCACAGAGCAGCAGCAAACCCCACAGGGGATCAGCACCCTGCCTCTTCTCTGCCAAGCCGAGTCTTGCTGCTTAGTTTTTCTCCTCCATTCGGGACCTTATGTCTGTTGTGCTCTAAGTCCCCCGTCCAGGAAACACGTAGAAGTAGGAGTAGGCAGAAATGATGGAGAAAAGAAGAAGGGTCTTCCCACATTCAATTTCCAGAACACTCATTGCAGTATCTAAAGTTTTCAATTCTCCTCGTACATTTATTAAATGCTCACCAAATGACTACAGAGGGTAGGCTCTTTGCTAGGGTGCAACATTTCTAAAAATCCCAATTTTCAGCTCCTGCAGAGAGTCGAGCACTGCTTGTTAACCCTACTGAGCCAGTGGCCTAGAGCCTGGGGCTTCCAGTGCTGGAGGCAGTGCCCTGGAGAACCCCGTGCCTAAGACCATGTGGATCCTGCTTGCTTCCAGAATCTCTGAAGACAAGACTGGCATTTCTAGGCCCACACTGATCCTGCTTTGGAGCTTAGAAAGAGCAGGAAATGGGGTGGCCACTCCTCTCTCTCTGAGTAAGAGTGGCCCAAAGGCAGATGCTGGTGAATGACTGCCTTCACAAATGGTCTTGAGGAAAGATCTGTAGTCCCTCCAAATTCCTCATTCCTCTCCATCCCTGCAGGCTCACAGCAAGGCTACCCCTCCAAGCCCAGAGCTGTGAGTCCTGACTGTGGGCCAGGTCCAGTACTCACTAGCTGTGTGACCTTGGGCATGTGATTATATGTTGATAAGTCTCAGTTTCTTTACTGGTAGAAAGGAGGACAATTCTCCTTTGATGGGTTATTGTGATAATAGATTGAATGTGTCTAGCACATACATAGAATTTAGTAGATACTTAGTAAACCTGATTACTGATGAGTCACATAGGCTTTTGTGGGCTAGCCTGGGACTCTAGCCCTCACTGGGACATGCTTTTCAATTTTACCACACAAGCAAACGTTTGGAACATGAAGAGTGAGTTCCTATAGAGGCAATGCCCTCTGTCATCCTGGTGGAGTCTGGATCACCCTTTACTACTTCAGTGCCATGAGTTGTTAACTCTAGCACACTCTCACAGATTCCACTGCTTCCCAGCCACAGAAAAAGTACTTTCCATTTTCCAAAGTGACTTTCACAAGGCTGGTCTCTGAGAGTCTCCCCAAGGTGGTGAGGCAGGCGTTGTCATTCCTCTCAGATGGGCAGCAGGACCAGAGCTGGGTGCTGGTCCTTCCCACACAACCCTCTCAGGTACCTTCACCTGTGCATAGCCAGGGCTTGGCCTGGGCGGCAGTGGTGGGGGGAGGAGCGACATGGCCTGGAGAAAAACAACCCCTGCCCCTTGTCTCATCTGCCATGGTACAGAAAAGGGAGAGGACTTAGAAAACATGATGAAGGCACGACCTGGAGTGTGATTAGGAAGATGAGATGAGAGGAAAAGGTATCCTTCTCTGCCCTGGAAAGGCGCTCCTTCAGGAAAACACTGGCATTAGAAGATGAAAGTTCATTCAGTCCACCCCTCCCTCAACATTTCCTGTGTGTCAGGCCCTGTGCTGGAGGCTGGGAGCGGCTCTGCTTCAGGGAACCCACAGTCCGGTGAGGGAAGTGAGCAAACAAATGAGTGCGACACAGATGGCTGTTCCTGATGGGGATGCTCCTTTTACATGCCCTGTGTTTTCTTCCATGTGGAGGGAGCCCCCTGGAGTAACAGTCTAGGCCCCCTTGTACCCCTTCCCCTCTCTTCTCCAGGGGAAGTTGAATGCCTTCTCTAAAGAGGCTTTGATGCAGGAAATGGGCATGTGAGCCATGCACACTGCCTGCTTCCTCCTCGCTGGGAGTCAGATGCCAGCTGGAGGCACACTTTCTGTTTCCAGCTCTCAAGTTCCATGGGAGCAGGTTATGCTCTCATATGGGGAGGCTTGTGGGGGCCAGAGCACCTGTAACAGGGCATGTCAGCCTGTCCAAGTGTGAGGTTCTGATTTAGGAAGCACACTGTGTCCATGGATTCCATCTGGGCCTGACTCAGTAATAAAGAGGACCTTAGGATCCCATATGCTTTTCTCTTTTGTCTCATCTCTCAGTGGGTTTAGAACTTGGAGGTGTCATTTGTTGGGACCTTTGAATTACAATAAGGACTTATACCACTGACTGGGTGTCTTCATGAGCTTAGTGTTCTACTCACACAACTGCCCATCTCTACAATCATGGTTCATGGTAAGTGGAAATAAGCTGACAGGTGGCATTGGTGATCCCAGCAGAAAGCACCATCCTTGAAACCTGCTTCACAGACACTTGATGCTATAAGTTGCCTCAAAAGTTCAAGGCAGGATCCAAATATCTAGCTGGCCACCCACCTTATACATTTCCAAGGACAGGAAGCTTACTACCTCATGAGGCATCCTACACCATCATTGGCCATCACTGATTCATGGGAAGTTCTTTCTTCTTCTGAGTTCCAAACTGTCTCCCCTATAGCTTCTAACTTCTCCTATTTCTATTCTAGCTCCATACACTAGGAGTGTCCTTCTTGTCTTCATTATCCCTTATCTTGTGGGTCTCACAGACAAGGACTGGTTAGAGTCTCAAGCAACTGTATTCTGGGACAGACCCTTCAAGGAAGTTTTCATTTATGTTGCCTTAACTGAAAGTTGAGCATCTATTCGGGAATGGAAAGGAGACAGAATAACTTCTTTAAGCATAAGGACTTTGGGGCTGAAGAGATGTGGGTTTAAATCCTGACCACTTACTGGCTGTGTGACCTTGGGGTAAGTCACTGAACTCTCCTGAGCTGCATTACTTGAATGACGTAGTTTAGAAGCTTTTCTAACAGAGCTGTTTGAGGGTTAAACAAACCGATGTAAGATTCCTAGACACAATGCCCGACACACAGTAAGTACTCAATAAATAGTGGCTTGGATGCAACTGCTGTGTAATCAGGCCTTGTGCTAGACACTGGGGGTGCACAGATGAATACAATAGTCCCCGACATGTAGACTCTTGGTCTAGCAGAGGAGACATACACAAAGACTGATCATTCCAGAAAACCAGGTTGCAGATTTTCCCCAATCTGTTGTCACACTCTAATCTCTCAGTGAGCACAAACTCCCCAGAGCATACAGGTCCCTGGGAGACATTCATTCCAAAGAGACTGGGAGAATGGCAGCAGAGAACAGACTCTGGTGCTTCTAGGGCCTTCTAGCAGCAACTCTCCCAGGGACCTCCAATCCTACCTCCAAGAGCAGTAAGAGAAGAAAAAAGTCAGCTGCCTCCTGGAAACCACAGCTTTGACTGTGAGGACTGGCTTATCACTGTCCGCAGACAGGGCAGGTGCCAGCTTATGTGGCCCTAGTCTTCATACTTCCCCCACCTGTACCTGATACATGATACTCTGTTATCAGGGGCAAAACATGACTTTAACATTTCCAAGGGAGTTCTGAATGTGCCCCTTCCCCTGCTCAAATACTTTCAGTGCCTCTCCAGCACCTTGTGATGGAAGTTCAAAATGCTTACCTGAGCATTCCAGACCCTCAGGGACCCAGCCCCACTCTCCTCTCCTCTTAATCCTCCATGTATCCTGCACCTCAATTCAAACAAGAAAGCTTGAATGTGCCCTCAAAGGTTCTATTTCCATGTCTTTTTTCTTGATGTTTGTTCATCATCATGGCAAAATGGACTCCTGCCTATCCTTCCAGGCCCAGCCTGCACGCTGCCTCCTCCATGAGGCCCAGGGACAAGTGACTGCTCTCTCCATGGACTTTACCGATGGCACACGCTTCAATGGCAGCAGCTATCATACCCTGCTTCCCATCACGGCCATGTGTGCCAACACGGGATCTGCCCTCACAGTCTGAGCATTCTGGTGGCTTGTGCAGACCTCCTGTGGCATCCAGTTGCAAAGCATTATGCAGGGCAGGAGCTGAATTGAGTGGAAATGTGTGATATACTGTATGCATGAATTTTAGCTCCCAGGAGCTGGCTCTGATGCGGAGAAGCCAGAACAAATCATGAAGTTGAAGAGTACCCAAGGACATCATGAGAGTCTCTGGCACACAGTGGGCCAAATAAATATGTCTTTTAAAAAACGGTGTGATGACAGATTTGTGTGCTTCACAACTCTGTATTAAAAGTCCATCAAATTGTCAAGGGGGCTTAATAGGTACAAGATTCCTGTTGTCTGTCTGGTGGCCCCTAGAAGGGACAGATGTGCTAATGATTTAATGACCTGGTTTGTAGAAAAGTTAGTCTCAGACACAGGGCTTCAGACATTCAGTCGCTCTCTTCACTAAACTGTAACTCCTGGCTCTTGCTTTATATAAGGCTGATAAGGTTTCTGTGGCTACCTGGTTGCTCCATAATACTTTCCACTATGCAAAGCATTTTACATAGGCTGCCTGAGACTTACAAGACTCAGACACATTCTTCATTCTGCACCTCTGAAACACGGAGATGGAAAAAAGTCTTGCCCCCTTCTCATGTAATTTTCACCTTAGGAGACACCCTATTCACCTTCATTCTGGGGACCATTATTTGAGCACCCACTGTATGCCACGGTTACCTATAAGTGAGATATTATTAGTTCTATTTCCCGGATGACAAGCTCTGGCTCAGTGAGGTCAAGGACTTGTCCAAGGTCACCAAGCCAAACTAAGACAAAGATGGATATAACTCCAAGTTTTGGAATCTTTCCGCTATGGCAGGCTAATGTGGACAGTGAAATAAAAGCCGTGTACTTGGCACGAACTGCAATTGCCCTGGAGTGCTACCAAGCAGGAATGATCACGCTGTATTTTATTAGATAGACTATTAGAGCTGGAAGGAACCATTCTGCAGATGACAAAATAAGTCCAGAGAAGTAAAAGTAAGTTCCCAAGGTCAGCCTAACAGTGTTTGACAGAGATGGGACTTGGCTTTCCATCTCAACTCAGAGCTCTCTGGACTAAATAACAAGGGGGAAGGGGAGAGGGAAAAGCTCTGTGACCGTTGACAGGCTGGCTGATTTTCCCTGGGTCTTTGTGATAACCCTGGAGAAATGGTTATTTTCCAGGGTCACTGATGTTTTAGGCCAGCATTGCCCAACAGAATGTTCTGGGATCATGAAAACATTCCAGATCTGTGCTGCTGAATATGGTAGCCACTGGCTACATGTGGTTACTGAGTACTTCAGTGCAGGTGACTGAGGAACTGAACTTTTCATTTCATTTAATCTTAATTTAAATTCAAATAATAGCTACATGTGGCTAGTGGCTACTCTACTGGACAGAACAGCTAGAGGCCCAGAAACAATACAAAATTACAGCATCTCAGCCCTAGAAGGGACCTTTGGGATCATTTTAGTCAGACCCCAGTCTGGTATAGGAATCCTTTCTACATCACCCTCAATGACTCCATTTGAATGCCTTCGACAATCAGGGACACACTATGACCCAAGGCAAATGTTCTACCCTCACAGCTTCATAAGTTCTCTTCAGAGGTTATTAAAATACAGGATTGAGTTGTAGAGTCACTTCAGACTTTTTCCCCCTAGAGAAAGGGAAAGCAGCCTTTGCGGGGTGAATATGTGAGTGGAGTGCCCTGGACAACATCTGCCTCCGGACAATCCTCAGGGGTCAGGTCTTTTAAAACCATGATGCTGAGAACGGGGCATAAGGTAGCAGAGAGGAGTTGACCAGCGTGGCCAAGAAAGGACCACTGTTTCCTGTGATCTGAATTTCTTTCTTAAGCAGCTCACATCACACTGTTGATTGTTTTTATACTTGTGAACTGATAAGCCTCAAGCCCCAATCCACAAACTTCTGAAAGCCTACTTGTCCTCCCAACCTGGGCCTGTCTAGTTTTCTTTTGTAATACAGACACAGGACACTGTGGATGACCTCTAAGATACTGGAATCATATCAACCTCACTGGCAGAGACAGCAGGGAAACTCTCTCTCAAACTCCTGTTCCAGATCCCTGTATCTGAAAATACTCACTCAAAAGAAGTTAACAGCAGCGAAACAGACTCTCTCACGGGAGAGAGAGAGCAGCTTGGTACAACTGGGTAAACGGGTTTCCAGTTTCCACTGGCGCTGCCACATGCCCTCTCTGGGCTCCTTGGGGACTCAGTGATCCAGCCACCCTTGCTGACCTTGGTGGGGAAGCGCTCTAGCACTGGCTCTGCCTACAGCTGTAATGGGGGGAGGGGAGAGAAATGTCGTTTATTATGAATAAGACTGAGGGGGCAGTCTATTGTTTCTGGGTGGGGTGATATCCGTCAGCAAAAAATGATCTGCTAACTCTCTGGGAAGCATTAAGAGCAGTGATAGGAGAAATAATTGCTTATGCCAAGTGCAAAGAAAAGATGCCTCAGCGGAATGGAGGCCTTTAGCAAGGCAGGTGGATGCTGGGGGAGGGAGACTAGGCTCCCTGATGACCCCTGGCAGGAGAAAGAAGTGGGAGGGGCAAACTGGAACCCGTAAAACTCAAGTGTGGAAAGATCCCCTGGAGGCACCGTTAGTGCTATTAGAAGAACAAAGTGAAAATGGAAAAATGGCTAAGCGGCAGCACAGCACAGAGAGGCTGGAATAAAGAGCTTGCTCTCCCTCTACTTTCCGGAGAAAGGAGATTTTTCCTTAGGAAAAACTTTCATGCCCACACCTTCCCCTTCTCTAGTCCTGCTCCCTCTGGATCTGGGCTCCTGCCTAACAATAAAGCTTTTTCTTACTCTCTGAACCCATTTCCTGACTGAGTGTTAACCCTCCTGGGTTCACTGAGGGGCAGAAACAGCCCTCTGCCCCCTCATTCATGACCTAGTCCTGAAATCACTCACACCCCCAGTTTGCACAAGAGCTGTGCTCTGCGAATGTCTTACTTAAAGCGGTTTTTATAATTTGAGAAATAGCTTAATGCAATTGGTAGAAAAAAGATAAGACACAAAAACCATTTGCAAACATGTAACTCAATGAAAAAAGGAAGGAAATATATAAAAATGTTAACCACATTGAGTTGGGAATGGCTGATACTGCCTTCATTATTTGATAATGCGTTTTCCCAATAACTCATCAATAAGCATGTCTTGCTTTTAAAATGAGTTAAAAATGCTCCCAAACGAGCTGATGAGAACCGATGTCTAAATGCTGACAAGGATCTACCACAGCAGGCAGCACGCTGCCTGTTTTGGTCCTCAGGCACCCCAAGTGGCACTCCATTGCCAGGTGAACCTTCTAGAACTTTACTCTGACCAGCTCCCTCTCCTGCTCAAACCTTGTACAGCTCTCTACTTCTCCCCACCCCCTCCAAATCAGATGGGAACCCCTGTAGCCAGATGACTGCCCCATTTGCGGCATTAGAGTTGGTCCTTTGTGTGTGTCTGCCCACCATGAGGCAAGAACTTCCAGAGCAGCAAATGCTTCGCTATTCCTGCGCCTCAAACTTAGGTTAAAATCCAGGGCGGGGGGGCCTATAACTGTGAAAGTTTCAGTGGGAGTAATTCCAAACCCTGAAATCCCATTTTGAACCACTTTTGACTGAAGGGTCTCAGTGTAACTTGAACCTGTATCCACATTTCGCATAAACACGTCCCTCTTTCAATACTGCAGAGCCATCTGATTTTCTTTGACCCTAACTAATGTGACAAAGAGTTGGACCACTGCAACTGGACTCAATGGAGTGCTTCTTAAAAAAGGCTGGAATTACAGTGCAAATTCAGAGGCTGCTCTTTTGGAGCTGATGGTGAGGTTCAGGACTGGGACAGGCATTGGTGTGGGGACTAGGAGTACTGGAAATCATTTTCTAGAATTTATAGCCATTTCATTCAATGCTTTCTGGAGTCTAAAGTGACCTATGTTTGAGACAAGTGGGAAAAACCCCCTAAACAAACAGTACCCCAAAGCCCTAAGTGGGGCACATCATCTCTACTGGGCTCAGGGTTGAAATGTCGAGAAAAAGACTCAGTTTCTCAAGTGAGGGGCTAGGCTGCTGTGGCAGGCTAGACAACGTACCCACCATGCCCATCTGACACACAAGGATGGGAGAATCGCCAGGGCACTGCCTGGAAGGCAGAAGTCTGGGAAGAAATGATTTGAAGTCAGGTCAGTGCTCAGGTTGACGGCAGAAGCCCCGAACCACAAGTCTGTTTACTGAAGAACCTGGAGGAGACACGCAATTCATTTGTTTGCTTTTTTATCTCCTACCCATGCCAGGGAGTATAACTGGTGTGTTTGTGTGGAGCTAAATACACACCCACACACTCACGGAATGCATGTACTGCTGAACAAACAGGCAGTGTGACATTCCAACACATATGACCTACTGCCAAAATTCCTTTCAAAACATTTTTTGTTACTCCAAATCTCACTACAACTGTGTGATCCTGAGTAAGTCTCTTAACTTTTTTGGGGCTCAGTTTTCTCATTTGCATAGAAAGCACCTCCTTACAGGGCTATTTTAAGAATTAGAGCTCAGCCCCTGACTGGGTAGCTTGATTGGAGTGTCATCCCAATACACCAAGGTTGCAGGCTTGATCCCCAGTCGGGGCTCATACAAGAATCAACCAATGAATGCATAAATAAGTGGAAAAACAAATCAATGTTTCTTTCTCTCTCTCTCAAGTCAATAAATCAAAACAATTTTTTTAAAGAATTAGAGCTGATCTGTATAAAGCACCTAGCCCTGGGGATGCTTCAAGGATTAAATGTGATCAAGCACGTAAAGGAGTTAGAATAGTGTTAGGCACAGAGTAAGTGCTCAGTAAAAGGTAGCAATACTATTATTATTTCCTTTCAAGCTTATGGTCACATATTAAGCAGCTCCTGTTCTGACAGAACCCTTCACAGAACCTTTGGATGCTAACTCAGTTCAACTGCTGGCCACTTAGGTGGTTTTGGATAAGTCACTTCATCTCTGTGAGCCTAATCTCCCAGGTGAGGGGTGGGAACCTGGCCACTCTCTCCCACTAAAGAAGTTACAATCCAAAGAGCACCCCTCTGCAGTCCCATGTTTGCAAACACGTACTAGACGGTTCCCAGGAGATCTCTGTAAGGCACGCTTCCAGAGAAGATAATTGTTTTTTCCAGATAGGCAAGTTATCTGCAGTCACCTACCCTAGTCACTGCATCTGACTTAGGAATCACACTCTTTCTCTGCTTTAATGCTGTGTCTACGTAATGCTTCTGTCTCCTTGAGGACAGAAGCCTGGCCTCGCCCTCAGTATTCGCACAGTCACATTACATCCCCCTTAATAAAGGGGAAATGAATATTTGTTAACTGGGGACCATCATTTGTGGGCACCTTCTACCAGCAGCCCAGTTAATGAGTCATTCACTTCCCATCAGCAAAACAGCGTTTGTGTATTTAAATTTGAGTTCAGAGGCTGCCAACTGCTTGTCCATAGGTCGACCAGGAAGGTATGTTTGGCCCACCTACATAAAGCTTTAAAATGTTTTGAGTTGGTATCCAACCTTTAGAAATTGGAAAATTTGGCATAAAAAATCTAGATTTCTGTTTCTGTTGAAGACCTGGAAGATCTGGCAACAATCTAGGCTTAAACGATCAGTAGTAGCTGAAGAGAAGCTGCCCTTTTCACTGCTTGGCAGCCCACGACAGCCTCCAGCACCCCCTGGCTTTCCAGAACCATCTCTGGATCATGCTGTTGATCATTACCCTTCAAAGAGGAGGAACGAACTCGTGCTGCGCCTGCTTCTATGGTGTGTGTGTCTCACTCGGAGGGGCGTGTTTTGCACGGAGCACTCCCACAACGCTCCACAAATGCGAGAAGAAGGCACACACTTGACTACAGTTTGCAAACACGTACTAGGTGGTTCCAAGGAGATCTCTGTGCTGCATGTCTCAAAAAAAAAAAAATACTCGTTTTTTTCCCAGATAGACAAGTTATCTATTCCTTCATGGAGTCAGAGTAGAGAGATAAATCTCATGTCACTTATCAAAGCAAACTGAAGCAGAAGAAGTAAACAGAGGCCTGAAAGGCAGAAAAGCAATTTTTAAAAATTAATAAATGATGAGACTATTAACAGCACACAAAAAGGGTTTGCTTTTTTCCTCCCCTTTAATATGATTTTTACCTTAAACACTGTGTCCCTTTAGGAAAGGGAAGAAAATTTAATAAAGGAACCTATCACTCAAACTTAATTTTTAGTATGGCAAATAAACTGCTTTAATGAAAGGGCTGAAATCCCCAGGTTTTGCACATTAAATTTTCATTCGTCGTAGAGAATGGAAATTATTGATTCAGTCATGGCATCATGCATTTTGAATCCTACAGTGCCTTGGAAGCCCACGTTACTGCTGGGTGCAAATGTGCTGGCAGCGTTTTGATGCAGGGGAGCACAGGGTGGGTGAGGGGTCTACAGAGAAGCGAAGGAGGCGGACCGGCTCTTCACAGAAAGAAAACGATCAATGTTCCTTGTCGCGAAGATCCACTCAGACAAAGCACTACTTCTGATGGCGTGATGGGCCAGGGGTGCACTCTGAGATCAGAAAAGCTGGGTCCACTCAGTCTTTGGGGAAATGCCTACAGCTTCGTGGAATACTTAAAAAAAAATCACTCAGAATGGATGGCTGATGATTTGATCCTAAGCTCTTGGGGAAGTTTGGATTCCAAGAAAACTGCAGAGGAGAGAAAAGTATCTTTCTCACTTCAAGGTCAGGGTGTCCGTCAATGGAAGAGTAAACGTCTGACATTCTAATGCTGGACGGCACAGAAAAATCAATCACACCCACAAACACAGCTCTCAACCTGGTGTGGCCTCATCAAAGAGTTAGGTGACATGAGCATCCTGTCTTTACTTAAAGCGCAAAAATAGGTACGCCTTTCCTTTGAAAGAAATTAATTCTCCTACCTCTCAGAGGACTACTTCATGATTAAACAACTCTCAATTATTTCCCCCTTAGAGAACTCATAGGGATTGATTCTAAGCCGAGACTGAGGCAACCTGGATGAGGCCCATTTTGGGGTCTTTGTGTATCAGGGACTGTATAAGATTAGGAAAGCAATCGTCTTTAGAAATAAGCTAAACTCAGGTGGAAAAGTAAAGCTGCTTAAGGAAGGATGAAAGGGAAGAAGGAAGGGAGGGCAGAGTGGAGGACAGAAGAAAAAGGGAGGAAAGAAGGAAGGAAGGAAGGAAGGAAGGAAGGAAGGAAGGAAGGAAGGAAGGAAGGAAGGAAGGGAGGGAGGGAGGAAGGAAGGAAGGAAGGAAGGAAGAAAAGGAAAGGGAAGCAAAGAAAAGGAGGGAAATAAGAAAGGCAATCATATAATATATTCCAAAAAGAGAAGGCTTTGTTTTATTTTGGCTACGTTTTTATTTTGATTACCTCCCAACTAAGACGACATCACACCCCTAGTCCCCTCTGTCGGTGTGGGTATTGGAAAAGCAGCTCTGCTGAACTAAAAAGTTTTGGTTTTGTGTTTTTAGACTGAGAGCTGGTGCCATCCACAGATTTCCATTCTGGGAGAGGTTTCTCTTTGTCCTACTTTGTGTCAGACTCGCCGTCGCGAGGATAAGAGTGCCCAGGAGACACCTCCCCGTGGTTTAATAGGTTATGAAGAATGGGACTCATTAATCGGCTGGCAGCTGACCCCAGACAGGATGCTAGGTGGGACGACGGGAAAGGAAGCCGAGGAGGACACAGGCTCCATTCAAGAGCTCACCACTGGCTGTCGGAGGGAAAAAGCGAACAGCACCACCTCCTGAAGGGTCCCCACGAGGAGAGGACTGATCTGAGGGTGAGAATCCAGCCACAGGACCCTCAGTCTGGAGGAGCAGGCTCTGGGTAACTGTTTTCCTTTTTCAGCTGAGCCCTTCCTGAGATATTATGTACCAGTCTGATCATTTTCAGATGGCTGGAATGTTACTTTTTCTTTTAGTTCTTTACTATGTTCCCATAGATTTTATACAATATTACACTAGTGTGTTTGTTTATAACTGATTTTTCTTTTTCAAGTCTCAGTTAGGAGGGTCTTCTCGATCTTTAGGTAAAGCCAACCTGCTCAGCCTGGCACATGAGGCCCCGGCCTCCCCTCCTCATCTCTTCATTACCCCCTCCCCCATCCAAACTTAGCCACGCTATTTATTCTAAGTGCTGGTCCCCACTCACAATGTTTACGTCTCTTTTCACAGCTTTGCCTGGAACAGCTTCCTTCTTCCCGAAGCTCAGCTGTGGCTGTCTCTGCAGACCCAGGCTCACAGACCTTCTAGGTGGGGTAGTCACCCCAGTGCCCCGTCTGCCCTCCAGACTGGAGGTCCCACAGCTTGTGGTCCCTTCCCTGAACCCAGCCCTCACCTCATTTTTCTGTAATGATCTGTGTCCCAAGTAAGTGTTCTTTGAATAAATCAAGAACACCACCTCCAGCTCCCTCATAGCCTTTATTTATTAGATCCAAGGGATGAAACTAACCAACACCTCCCCACTCAGGAGCCAGCATATCACCTCTTACCTTTATGGTTTTGGTCTGGAGTCTGAGTCCATTTAAAGTGTTGATGGCTTTCTCTGCATCCTTTGGATCAATATAGTTAACGAATCCATACCCTAAACTCTGTCCTGTGGAAACATTTTTTAAAAAAGAGAGAGAGAAAGAAAGAGAGAGAGACAGCTCAATATCTTTATAGAGGTAACACTTCACATTGCAGTGAATCCAAACCCTCCTCTAGCATATGGTTTACTCCCAAGTTGAGGAATTCCAAATTCTTTCATGTCTCATTCTGGTCAGCTTTTAAACTCACGGGAGCTGCCCAGGCTGGGAATGGGTAAGTGCCCCTGCACATCCATACAATGTATATGCAAATGTCCACCTAATGAGGAAGAGTCAGGACAGGGCAGTGGAAAGAGAACAAGTGTCATTTGTTAGAAAAGAATTGAACTGGAATCCCAGGGCTTTCCCTACCAGCTGTGTGACTTGGGAGACAAGTCATTTAATCTCCTGGTTTTTTTCCCCCCTAACATCCTTTCTCTGGGAATAATAGCACTTGCCACATACAGGTTTGAGGGGATTAATGAGATGCTGTATATAAGATGCCTACCAAGTGCATTGCCTAGAACACAGTAGCTGTTCAACAAATGACAGCTATGCCATGCTCAGTCCCGTAAAACTGGGGCAAGCACTGGATGTAGGGGCTGTGTCTGCTGCCTCAGTCATGCCAGCCACACCCCACAGAGGAATGTAGCAGGATCTGAGCAGCAAGACTGGAGATATTATAGTGAAGCTCGGCAAGAATTTAAAGTGGTTGTTACAAATCATTCATTGCCTCCATCATCTACCCCAGCCCAACAGCATCAAAAAAGGGGTGGATACCTTTGGAAAGAACTGGGCAGCTCCTAACTCTAAGGGGGGAATATGCAGAGGAATTCTTCAAAGAGGATTTAGCTCCTTTCGGTGGAGATGGCTTCAACTTGTCTGCAAAGAGAGGTGGCAAGTGACAGGACTCCCTTCTAAGTGAAATAAAAATAATGTGTTTGCGATTGTGCCACTGATTATAAATAGTTCATCAGCTCTGCCATGTGTCATCAGCCAGAAATATCATTAGGAAACTTTACATTTTCTGACATACCCTTTAAGAAACACAGAGCTCAGGGTGTCTGCAAAACCAGCTTGAACTTCTCAGGCAGTGTTAGTGACTTGTGGGGGGCGGCAGAGCCGAGGGGAGGAAAACGACAGGACACCACATGTCAGGCAGGACTGACTACATAAAGCGCCCCCGGGGAGTGCCGGGGCCAGGGTGGGGAGACAGTACAGCCAAGCCTGCCATGTCCTGGTGACAGGAGCCGGGTTCAGCAGCCAAAAACTCTTTCCAACAGCTTCTGTTTTGCTGGTAAATGTCTGTGTTTGGGTTGGTTGTGGGAGGGAACCTGGGAAAACAAGTTGGTTCTGGATCTGAAAATGGATGACTTTGTTATCCTTTATAGGAAGGAAACAAAGAGAATCATGAGGAAACTCAAATGTATTTTTTTGAAAAACCGCAAATGACAATTTTTCCACTAGGATATTCCCTTGTGTTTTGGAATAATGGAGTGGGAATAGGAAAAGACAGGGGCAGAGGCAAACTTTGCCAGGCATGTCCTTCATCAGCCAGGATCAGTAACTGAAAAGGTAGGAGAGGATGCTGAGCACGCTCCAGCTGCCGGGACCCTTCTCTTCTCACTTCACTGTGTGTGTGCAGGGTATGCTTGTGTGTATGTGTTCATGTGTGTGTGCACACAGAAGAGTGAGCAGAGAGAGAGGTGTAGGTGTGTGTGAATTACAGGACCCTGACACATGTTCCAAGAAAATGTTTGCAAACCAGAAAAACAAATAAATAAAAGAGACTAATTTCATTGGTTTAAAGACATCACTCATCCTAACATTGGCCCTACCTCCACAAGCCTCACTTAATTTACTCGATTCAATTCATTTTCATCAGGTACAGATATTAGTCCCATTTACCTTGAATATAAGAGAAACCTTAAAGACTAATGCACTAAAATATTTTCACAATTATTTTAAACAGCCATATACCAAGTTGAGCTGCTTTAAAGGACATTTTTAAAAGCAATAATTTCAATGATAAACCTTAGATATGAGTTCTAGGAAACAGGTCAGACTGTCAACCTATCCAGCTAAATTTAATTTGTGTAAAAGTAAAATAAAAAATATAGACAAAGCACTCACCACTTAACTGCAAACACTGGACCTAAATCCAAATAATTTGTAATTCATCATAATGATGGAAGAATATTGAAAGAATTTATCATGTCTACCAGTGATGCATGTTCCCTGATACACTATCTTTCCTTCTAATTATTCATGTATTTATAGAAATCTAAAATACTGGTGTGGCTATGATTTTATATTCTGCATTTTATATTTATTTTAGACCTTTGCTTCAGGAAGAAGGAAAACACTCTCAGGTCCTAGGAAAATTCTAAAGATCAAACGAGGGAAAAGACTTCTGCGTCATATCTACCCACCTGCCTCTATCAGTCCCAAGCCCACCATCACCTTGGCACCCGGCTGCAATTAGCACTGCTATGTTTTCATTAGTGCTCCAGCTTCAGAGAGAGACTGCACTTAATATCAAGAATGAGGGTGCTTTAGGAAGAGTAAAAGCCAGATGAACAGCATTTCAGAAAGTAAGGGGAAAGACGATTTATCAAGGAGAGATCCTCCTTGATATAAAACAATGAACTGCAGACTCTAACATAGAACACCGCACGGAACAAGAGGAAGACAGAAATGGAAAGACTTGCCTGTGAATTGGAAGGTATGAGATAAATTGGCACAGTGAAGCTACCTGTGATTAACCTATTTCACAAATAGGCTTCTTCACGTGCCTCTCGCCATCATAGGAGTTGTCCAGCTGAGTCTAATAAAAAGTATTCTGTGGAACTAAACATTCTCTTTAAAGAGATCTATAGAGGATTAAATCCCTAGGTAGGAAACCCAAGATTCATTTCTTCCAGAAACTGTTTTAGTAGAGGCAGAGAATAAAATATGGAAGAACTTTATGTTTTCATTATGGTGGCCATATATTGGTGATGGGTTATGGACTTGCAGTTCTATATTTAAATGTACATTGATAAACACAGATGAAATACATCCACAAAAAATAGCAACACTATTTCCATGGGGACCAAGAGAGTCACGATGCTGGGAAGGCCCAAGGGACCCAGTCAGGAGTGCAGAGCTAGGTGTATGTGTATCTGCATCTCACACTTAGATGAAGTCTTTGCATTATTCTTTTCCCCCCAAATATGCTGCAGGAAGATTTGACTACATAGGTATGGTGACAGTATTTTTAGAAGAGAAAATTAAACTTCATTTTTGTTCTCAGTTTATGAATTTACTGTGATAGCAAGCTGAACAAATCAAAAAGCAAATCACTAAAGTTATGTTTATTGAATCTTCAATAAAAATAAATAAATTGACAACGAAAAGATCTGATGAAATAAAGGCCGCCTCCAAAATTTAGGAACTATGGTGAGTACCTGGCTTGTTGATGCCCAGGTGACCTATAGCTCTTACAGGGGACTGGTTCGTGATAGTCCTGTCCAGCAGGCATGGGGAGGGCTCTCCAGTCACCATGCAGGGGTAAGACATGCACTCTTGGCAGTGAGGGATAGAAACTTAAAACCATAATGCAGTTTCCAAGGGAAAACTGTTATACATAATGCCTACATTTTAAGGCATTTCAGTGGTTTGGGATTAAACAGGTTCTTTTATTAACAAGCGTTTCTTAAATCCGGACCTGCGTATTTCGGGTTTTATATACTGTGCATGCACACACACAAACACGTGATGTGTTCTTCTAGTGTGACATGGCAGCACCTCTACTCTGTGACAAAAGCTGTACACCCACCTTCTCCCCTTAGACACCAAGCACTTCTCCCCACATGAACTAGCTTATTAAAGTTTGCACGTGCGGCCCTGGCCGAGGGCTCAGTAGGTTGGAGCATCGTCCCATACACCAAAAGGCTGCAGGTTCGATCCCCAATCCATGTTTCCCTCTCACATCAATGTTTCTATCTTTTTCTTTCTCCCTCTCTTTAATCAATACATATATGCTTGGGTGAGGATTAAAAAAAAGTTTGCATCTTTGAACATAGAAGGTACTCTACAAATATTTGCTAAGTGAAAGACTGGATAAACACATTTGTACTAATTCTTCACTTCTGGAAGCATATGAGCAGGATGTTTTTATGTTTGGGGGGAGAAGGGAGCAGGTACCTGGGGAATAAGCTAACACCAGGGAGAACTGGGAAACAAAAGACAAACAAAAAATGTCCTGGGTGGCTTCTCCTCCAGCACAGTTCAGGTGAGCAATAAAAACCATCCCTGCCCATCTTTCCACAGAGATTCTGAGTTTCCAAAGTGCTTTCCCACCCATTCTGTTGCACTTGATCCTCACAACAGCGCTGTGGGAGGGATAATCATTATTTTATGAATGTGGAAACTGAAGCTCAGAGAAAACAGTGATTTGCCCTACATTACAAAGCTGGATCTTAGTCTAGATCAGGGGTTGGCAAAATTTTGTATGCATAAGGTGAGAGAGTAAATAGGTTAGCATTGATGGATCCTCCAGGCCCTGTCATGACAACTCTGCCACTGTAGCATGACAGCAGCCAGAGACAGTATGTAAACAAGTGAGTGTGGCCGTGTTCCAATAATACTTTGTTTAGAAAAATGGGCAGTGGGCTCCATTTGGCTTTTAGGCCATAGTTTGCTGACCCCCTGGTCTCGATCTTTTGATTCCAAATCCAGTGTCCTGTGCCATAACCACAGTTACTCCATCTGAACCAAAATGTCATTGACAACTGTTTTGAGGCCCTGAAATACTTCTGCGGCTTTTTGAATCACCTAAGAAAAAGTAGATTATCTTCGATAGTTTGTGTTAAACATTTTAAACATGTTCTCTAAGAAGGGCTGCCATCATAGCTGAGTATAACCCCTCATTTTCTCAGTCATTCTGGACAGAAGATGTTTTCTCTTGCCTTTGAGGTCCTGGGGGTTATGACAGCAGGGCTCCAAACGTGGCATCCTCATGGCTGATGGCAGCAGTGGAGAAGCTGTCTGTCCCCTTGCAGGGCTGGCTGGAAGGAACCTCAGCATTTCTGCACTGCTAACCTGCACAGCTTGCTCTTTCTATCTTCAAAAATCGTCATTCTCCAGAAACCTAGCAGTTACTTTCCCTCATCTGCAAAGCCCCCAAGGGGGCGGCCAGATGGGTAGCTGCTGTTGATGAAAACTTCTGAGTTGAGTAAGGAATTTTTGTGGATGTTAGAACCCCTAGCTCAGGCTGAAATTCTGTTCTCAAAGCACATGATAAAATCCCCAGTCACCTCAAGATCAGCTGCGTGGCGAGAATCCACGTGCCCCGTTACCTCAGCCAGCTCCACATCCCAGGACCCCTCCCTGCCAGTCCTGAAGTGGCTTTCCTGGCTGTCAGTTGCCTTGACATTTACCTGAACTCACCCAAAAGAGAGCTGGAGAGCTCTGCGGCTGTCACTGCATATATACATGTGTGTGGCTCAAACCACATTTTCCGTATAATGTTGGTTAAGTCATTTAAGCTTCAACAGTCTGTTCTCTTATCTGGAAAAACAGGGATAATCCCTTATCCTCGCAATCAAAGGATCACTATGAGGATAAGCTACATTAGCATGTGGATGCAGAACAATTACCACAGTGCCCACTTTATACTAGTCACTGTGCTAAATGGCCTAGTAAGAGTACCCAATTTAATCCTGTGTGATATGAGCACATACGGCCCATTGTGCAGAGAAGGAAAGTGAGACTAAGAAATGTTAAATAACCTACCAAAAATCAAGCAGGAAGCAGGTTCCGGAGAGCTAGGGTTTGCGTGAACCCTGCTCTGTGGGACTTCCCAGCTCATGCTTTCTCTCTATGGGATCTGGCCTCTGTGCAAGGGTGTCTGGCATCAGGTAAGAACTCGAGGGGAGGCACACACCCTATGTTGGGGTCTCTTGCCCTTCTTAACACTGACTGGGAAGCTTTGAGATTCTGGAGCATCCCTGGTTCTGCCCCATCCCATCCCACTTCTGTGAGAGTTGACGTGTAAACTCTCTGAGTCGTGGCTTTTCTCCTGCAAACTCAGTGTTTGCAAAGCCAAGTAGTCACAGGATTTATTTTCTTTTAATAGTTCACAGTTGTTTAAAGCCTTATTACTTGAAGTATGATCCCTATACCAGCATCACTGACATCACCTGGGGAATCATAAGAACTGGACCTTCAGCCTATTGCTGTGTGACCCTGGCTAAGTTAAATTAACCTTCCCACACCTACACATCTTACCCAGAGTCACAGGGAAAGGAAGCTCTGATAGGAAAACTCTCAGAATTTCTTAATGTTTGCTATTTCTTTTCATCCTCAAATTTTGTATTTCTACTTTGCCCTTTTCTGTTGCTGTAATCTCATCTATAAAATGGACTTAATATTACTTTTATTTTCATACAGTTATTAGAAGTGATAATGCATATAAAGTGCCTGGCATATAACAGATGCTCAGTAGATGGCCTCTTTTCTTCCTTCTCCCAGGCCCAGTCGGTACTGCCTTACACTACTGCCTAGCAGGTGCTATCTCCTCAATGAGGCTCGGCCTCCTTGAAGGTGCAGAATTTATCTGATGCTTGTCTTTTACACTGCAGCACATAACGCAATAGGCACCCAAATTCCACATAAAACTTGCACCTACTACATGCTAGATACAATGAATGGGCCCCCAAATGACCAAGAATTTATTCCTACCTTCAGGAGACTTCTTATGTAGAAGGGAAAGGCAGATATAAGAATTAATTATAGTTCAACAAAAATAATAAATATACTAGGGATTTTTTCTTTTAAAGTTACATATAGGAACAGAGAAGAGGTAGAAACTGATTTTAACTGAGCAGAGTAGGGAAGACTTCCTGGAGGTGTGGGCATTTGAGTTGGGCTTTGAAGAAAGAGTAGACTTTTGATAGGATTCCCTTATCAAGGGATGAGATTGGAACCTGAGTGCTGAATTCAAGCAATATATTAATTTATCCCATAGATATTTATTGAGCATTTATTATGTGCCAGGCATAGTTCCATTCACTGGGAATATAGCAGAGAACAAAAAATATTTTTTCTTTTGCCATCAGATTTGGGGTGAGGGAGTAGGACAAGAAACATACAAATGAAATATAAAGTTTGTTAGATGATGGCGAATTTAGGGAGAAAATAAAGCAGAGAAAAGGGAAAGGTAGTGTGGGGTGTGGGGATGCAATTTTTTAATACAGTGGTCAGGTCAAGTCTCACTGCTAAGGCAGTTCAAGGGCAGAGACCTGAGGGAGAGGAGGCAGCCAGACTCCCTGTGGGAGGGAAGGGCACTCTGGGCAGCAGGAATCTCAAAAGCAAAGACCCTGAGGCAGGAGCACGCTTGGTGCGTTGGAGCAACAGCACAAGTGACTGTGAGAGCAACTTATCACTGCACATGTCAAACGACTGAAAATAGGAAAGTGGCACCCCTGGTTTCTTCAGGCTGATTCCACAGTGCTGCTGGGTAAGGCACGTGTGATCGCTCCAGCCCCCTCCTCTGCGCCTTACAGACCAGGTGAACTTTCTCATTGACACACCTTGTCAAAGTGATCTCTTAATGTATCTCTATTCCCCACTGGAGAGAGGGCAACTGGAGGACAGAATGATATTTTATTCATCTCTGTACCCCCAAGACCTACCAAAGTGACCAGGACATTTGTGGACATCCAGTAAATGTCCATTGGTTGAATGAATGAATATTATCTATTTATATGCATATTTGCATCCTCTTAATCACCCTCAGTCTCCTGTATACCAAACAGAAAGGGACCAGGAAGAGTGGCAAATCTTCTACCAGGGCATTACCTGAGTGCAGATGCTGGTAGAGGTGTGGAACCAGTTCCCATAAGACATACCTGAAAGACTGTGGGCTTTAGCATGAAGGACAGAAGACTCTAGAGGTGCTCAAAGCCTCTTCCAATACTTGAAAGGCTGTCATAGAAAGGCAGGGGTAGATTTACTCCATGAGGTCCCCAGGGAGAAAATGAGAATCAGGCAACAGAAGAGTAGATTTTTGCTTTGTAAAAGAAAGAACTTTTTAGTAATGATTTTATAAGGGTGTGAGATGCCTTGTACAGTGGGGAGGGTCCCATGAGTAGAACTATGGTAAACGTGAAGCTAGACTTACATTTTATCAGGGGATGCTACAGCATGGCCAGACTGACCCATAAGATTACTTAATGATAAGATTCTAAGGTTCGAAATTATTATTATTAATATTTTTTTTAGAGAGTGGGGAAAGGTGGGAGAGAGAGAGAAAGGGAGAGGAACGTTGATGTGAGAGAGAAACATGGATCGGTTGACTCTCATACGCTCTCCGACTGGGGACTGAACTTGTAACCCAGGCATATGCCCTGACTGGGGATCAAACCGGCAACCTTTTGGTTTATGGGATAATCTCAACCAACTGAGCCATACTGGCCAGGGCTATTAGTTAAATCTTTACAACCTCTGAAGCAGGCATTTCTATCCCTGTTTTACAGAATGGGAAACTGAGGCCCAGAATGGAGAAGTAACAAACCCAGGTTATTTGGCTAGAGAATAATAGCCAGAGCCATACCCTTTCCTTCCCATGCCAGCCTTTCAGCTGTGCCCTGGTTTTCTGAATATGAGATATGTCCAGAAAGTATCCAGCCATGTACTATGAAAAAGAGACGTTTACTGAAGAAGATACAAGAAACATTGTACGTAGGACAATGATGTCTCAGTCCCCAAAGTTATGACCTTCTTGAGGAAATCTGGTTCACTGGTAGCAGTTTGAATCAAGTCATTAGCAACTGCAGTATGATGTTCCTTCTGCTCTGGTAGCAGAACCTGTGGAATGAATTTTGCCACAACACGTTTCATGCCAAGATCCTCCATCAAAATCTCAGATGTGGTAGTTTTTGGAATCCCCAGCTCAGCCTCTAGTTCTCACACTGTCAGTCACTGATCTTTGTTGACTGTAAACCCAAACACGTTCAATATTCTCAGGTGCTCTGCTTGTTGCAGGCCTTCCAGAACGGGGATCAGTTTTAGCAGATTATCAACCATTGTTGAAGCATTCGTGTCACACTTTTATTTGCTCTGCACTCATTGCATCTTCCTCGAAAGCCTTCTGAATCATCCAAATAGTTTCCGTGGAAGAATGTTGAAGCTCAGTCATTTTGAACAAGGCAGCCACACAGTACACATGCTCGCTCAATGGCATCTACCACCCCCCTGACTAGTACAGTGAAGTTGTCATTGTTCACGCATGCGCATTCCAGTCCTCTCTCCTTGGCTGCCAGGTTATACCCATGTCGTGCAAACCATTCTCATTATATTAACAATGGCTGGACTTTTTCTGGACAGACCTCATATGTGCTCATCTGTGTGCTAAACACCTGCCCTGACATAGCACAATGTGCCCGAGACTTTGAGGGAGGTTGCATTTTCTAGTACTATTTCCAAGTTCTCATTCTTTCCATTTAATTTCGACATATACCACAAACTATTTGGTTCCCTTCTTCCAACTTGGTGTGTCTGTCAGACTGGATCTGGTACATCACAGAATGACAGTCTTGGAAAGGACTTAAGAATCAATCATCTTCAAGTCTCCCCTTCTCCAGATTTGGAAACTGAGGACCAAGGAAGAAGCAAGGAGTTCATGGTCTAGTAGGAAAGTAAGACCTTTGAATCAACAATGATAGTCTTACGTGTATGGTTAAGTGTTAGGACAGTGAGAGGGAGAGAGGTTTTTGGAGGATATACCTGAGCTGAGACTAATTTGAAAAGACTGGTAGGAGACAGCCTGGCAAAAGACAGAGGAGAGAACTCCAGGGGGATGGGACAGCAGGAGCATCTACCCCTTCAGGAAAAAGGACTGCCACTGATTGTATAGTTGTCACTTCCAGAAGGCCAAGCGCTATTGATACCAACCTGGACTGTCAATACTGTTTCTAAGCTGAATCTGTGTTCAGATGCACACATGAGGTCTCCCCATACCTCTGGCAAAGACTCAGAAGTCATTTAGACATCTGAAATTTTGAGTGTGTTTGTTCTCTGCCAACAACAAACACTATTAGAAAAGACAGGACTCAGCCTTCCTTATTCTGAATTCCCAAAGTATTTAAAATTACATTGAGCCAGTCCTTGGTTATTTCCAGAGGCTACATCCTGGCTTCCTAAGTAGATGTAATTTCCCAGAGGTTGAGAATTCTCTATGTGGCATCAGGATGGCAGCAAGCAAACACTTGCCCACAGTGGGCATTCATTATAAGTGTGTCAAACTAAATGTATTTCTCAAAGGACCCTAAGTTCCTTAGGGCAGGGACAGGGGTCTTATTAATTTTGATATGACCGATGTCTGGCATATAATAGGCTTTGAATAAATCTATGTTTAATGGATGAATAAATGAGTTCAGTAATCAAATGAACAGTATCAAAAATAGTTATCATTTTTTACTGATTACTATGTGCCAGTCACTGTACCGAGTGCTTTTTTTTCCCTCCCCAGCTTTATTGAGGTATAATTGACAAATAAGATTGTGAGATATTTAAAGTATACATCTTGATGCCTTGATACACATATACATTGTGCAAGGATTCCTCACATCTAGTTAATTAGTACATATTTATCTTTTTTTGGTTATGCCTGAGTGCTTTATTCTATCATCTTATCTATTCCTTAAAACCAGCCTACAAGGTGAGCATCATCACTGCCACTTACAATCAAGGAGCCTGATGTCCAGAGGCCTCAGATCCCAAGACCAGCTGTGGCTCCAAAGCCCATATAGATTTTAATAGTGTTTTCTGATTTCAGAGCAGATACCAACCAAATTGTTCAAGTAGATGTAAAACAACACCTCTGTTACTTTTGTGTGGAAATTCACGAAGTAAACACAATGATTTCCAGCAGTCCTCAAAGCAAAAAGGACCAGCTACAAAGGTACACTATTTCACCAGGAAAACCAACTAAACAATTCTCAAAGGAGTTTTTAAAAACTTTTTTTAGTTTGTCCTATAAAATAAGTTGCTGCAAATGACAGTTCTTAATACATTTCAATAACAAACCTCAATAAATGAAAAATAGAACTAATGTGAACCCAATTTTCTTCTGTCTATTCAAGAAAGAAAGGCGACTCATAAGATTAAAAATTAGTACCAAGCATTACTTAGAAAACCAAAGTAAAATAATTCTAGATAATGCACCAGGAGCAGCAGCAGCCTCCTGACCTTTGGCATCTATCACAGAAAAAGAGGCACTCAGACTGGTGACCCTGGGAAAGAAACACTCTTAATCTAAACAACACGCAATTAAATTATGCTCAGAATGTTTTATGGCAGGAAAGAACAATCACACATTTGAAAATATTTTTGACAAGGGTTGAAACAAAAAGAGGAGGAATTTGGCAAATCCCCACCCAGCTAGCTAGAGAAATGGACCAAAACTCTGAATTCTTAGTTGGCTTACTCCCAGTGAAACAAGAGTCTGGATGTTAAATAGCCAAGACTCCCCACCCAGAACGGGTGTCAACCAACAGGTGATTCCAGAAATGCGGTTGGTGTTAGACAAGGGGTTAGCAACAAAGGAAGAAGAGGCAGAAAAAGTTATCAGGTCCACACTGATTATACACACTGTAATTAGCCCTTGGGTAAAACGAGACTGTCTATGGGTGAAAGGAACCGTTGTATTTAGGCACTAAGATGCTGTTCTCACACAGGATACGTGGAGGCGCCTGCCATCATGTTGGGATGGAGACTGCAGGAGATAAGTCAGGCCAGAGGGTTTGGCACAAGGTAAATGCTTCACAAATATTAACGGAATATAAATGTATTAAAACGGTCTTTACTTGAAGTAAAAGGAAATCCATGGCTCTCAATGAAGATGAGATAAATACCTTGTTTGTGCAGAGATAAGTCGGGATGTCAAATATGAGCTGGAGAAGGACTTTGTCTGAAAATCTTTGTCATTGTGTCATTTCTGCGGTTCTCCGGCCTTGGATGTCCCACTAATAGCTGGGTGAACTCCAGAGATGAATACCCCGACCCGGTCCATGGATAGTAAAGTACCAGATGTGATGCTCGCAACCATCATCTGACAGCTCAGTTCAGTTCCAACAAATGTTAAAAAAGACAGAAATTCCCCAGATCCAGGAAAATGAAAAGAAACAAGAAACAAAAGTGTGTCTTCCCTTTTTATCACCGCTCAGCGTGCAGGTAAGAAATAGACACAATAAAGAAATAAAAATCCAAGCACAAAAGAACTCATGCAGAAATGAGTCTGTGGAGCAGGAATTGAGGAGGGAAGCCATTTCTGATTTTTCTTTTAAAGGTAAGGGCATCTTCAGGAATGGCTACACCAAGCAAGTATGACCAGCCTCACTACACTGAGTCAAGTGCGTGGGAGAGGTGACAACCAAGGAGTGCCTGGGAATGTGTGTGAGAATCACAAAATGTAAACACTTTCTAATGGCTCAGCTCTTTTGGGCAACGGAAAATGAAATGCCACCCTGACAATCAGGAAACCAAATGAACCCATAATTGAAATCATGCCCAGGACAGGCTCAGTACTCAGTAATTTTCAACAAAAATGTCTAGCGTGTGACAAGGCTGTGCTGGCAGTACAGAGC
The DNA here is from genome assembly GCA_007922815.1 of Macrotus californicus. Classification (NCBI taxonomy): domain Eukaryota; kingdom Metazoa; phylum Chordata; class Mammalia; order Chiroptera; family Phyllostomidae; genus Macrotus; species Macrotus californicus. Next base: position 81,748 of record VMDR010002544.1, read on the forward strand.
TCGCTCCACATGGCACCCTCTTCTGTTCCCCTTGAGAGTCAGTAAGACTTTCCAAAGCCCCACTTGCCCACCCACGTGCAGTAGAGGACGCCACCTCTTTCTTAACAAAGCAGGTAAGGTCATCAGGTAGAAACTGTCCCAAACTGCCTCCTTCCCTTCCACCCACAAACACACCCCTACCGCAGATGTATAGTCCACAAAATGCTGAAGAGAAAAAGCTTCCTTGGGTAATGGATGCTATTTATTACACCATTCCTTTTAAGATTTATAACATACATTAACACAGACTCAAAGAAGTAGTGATAAAATGAAACCCCTTTTCAAGTTGGTTCACTTCAGTCTCCCAAACTCACTTGGTCATAGAATCCCTTTATAAAAACATATTACCTGCTATACATTTTTGGGAAAGACTTTCAGATGGGATTCCCAAATGAACATCACACTTGGACACAGAACTGAATACTGTCTCAAGATTAATTACCCCCAGGTGGGGAGAAGTTCGGGCTCCGACTCTAAGCTAAGGTTCCTGAGAGACCAGAGGAGCCGGCAGAAAACAAGGGGACCAAGCCAGAGAATACTTCCAACGCCTCCTGTCACTGTGATACTCCACGATTCTGCTTCTGAGAAGATGTCACATAGACTTGCTTCTGGGACAATGAAGTCACAGGACAAGCGTATATAGGGGGAGGGTGACAGACATCTGAGGACATATTTTCATGTCGGTATAAGTTGTACAAGTTTGGCTCTAGCTCATTTGTGTCAGTAATCAGCATGCAGTGAGGTCAAGGATTTTCACTAGAAGAATTAAAGACTCAAGGATAAAACAAAACATAATTGTTTGGCTGTACGGACACCCAAGCAAGAGCACACACAGACAGGTGCACACATGCAGGCACACACATGCACGTTAGCTATAGGTAACTAACTTGGTATATGACAACGGGAGGGAGCATAGTGTTGGAGATTACAATAGAGACTCAGGAGTCACACAAACATGGATTCAATGTTGCTCTGCCACTTAGACGTTGTGTGACCTTGGACATGTCACTTAACCTTTCTGAGCCTGTTTCCTCACCTGTAAAATAAGGCTAATAATACCTATGCCTCACAGAACTGCTATAAAAATTATATTACTATATGTCAGGTGCTGCTGAGTGTTCAACATATATAATAAAAGATTTTATTTATTTATTTTTAGAGAGAGGGAAAGGGAGGGAGAAAGAAAGGGAGAGAAACATTGATCAGTTGCCCCCTGCGTGCCCCTAACCAGGGACCTGATCCACAACCCAGGCATGTGCCCTGATCAGGAATTGAACTGGTGCCCCCTCGGTTTGTGGGACAACGTCCAACCCACTGAGCCACACCAGTCAGGGCTGTTTTACATATATTCATGCTACCAATAATCCTATCAATATACTGTTTTACAAATGAGAAAACTGAGGGACGGAGAGGCTGAGCATTTGCTAGACATACAGCCGGTAGGTGGTGAAACTGAGACACAAATACAGGCAGTCTAGCTCCAATCACCAGGCTACCCTGCATACCACAGTCCTGGTTTATAACAGCTTCGTTACATTCCCCTGGATGACACAGGCATACAGACGTAAATATACAAACACCCCGCACCTCCTCTTCCTCTTTGGCTTTTAAAATGTGCTGTTTTCATCATTAGTTCATTACACGATTCACTTCAAGTGGGCAGCATGCAGACACCAGTTTCCCAAACACAAGGATCCTATCTGGCTGCTCAAGGAGCAGAAGAACAAATACAACCCTGAGAAATGTAGTTCATTCTGAACGATGACTCACAACCACTATTTTCACAAACAGCCTGCTAATTAAACTTTCTTATGAACTCTGCTAACTAATTTTTCCAATGCATGGAGGAAAAATCATTCATTACAGACCGGAATCCAAAATCTAATATTAACGGCACAAGTAGGATCTGTGGCATTGTAATTTGATAAGCTTGAGCATTAATAACAGTTAGACACTGATGTCTGAGGGAGTTAATAAGCTTTTGTTGAGATGCATGTAGATGACTGAACAAAACATCTGGAAGGCAGACGAGAAAGCAAAGCTAGCTTATCACGGGGGGTTAGTATTTGATTTACCCTCACAAACCCCTGCTTACAATGTCCTGTCTTCTGGAAGGCCACTGTGATATGCTGAACTGGCAGAGCCCTGGTCGACTCACCCCCACGTTAGCCGCTCATCTGCTGTCACAGCATAGAGTAAGGTGGAAGGAGCCTGCGTTACTGTCCCCATTTTATGCTCACCAATCTGGGGCCCAGGGCTGTTTAATCCACTTAAAGCCCCACAGCTACAGCTAGAATGAGAGGTTTGTGGATCTTTTCCATTTTACCATGTCGCCACTCATGAAAGTGGCCTGATTTTAAAAACAGTCTCAGAAATCATCCTGATATTTTCAAATGCTGAACCAAAGGCTTTCATTTACAGTCTTCCAGAACCACTAGCACTGCTGCTGTTCATGATTCCTGTAGCTATTTCTGAGGCTTACTGGAATACATCCTACATAGGCACGTGCACGACTCAGGATGAAAGAGCAGGAATGCGGGGGACCCTCTAGGAAGGTCTCTTGTCCCAACTGGCAGCAGCGTGTGGTCAGGAAGACAGGGGTACACAGACAGCTTGGCCACCTGCCAGCTGTGTGACCTTGAGTCAGTCACTTAAAACTCCAGGAGCCTTGGTTTCCTTATCTGAAGAATGGGGCCACTATCATCTCTTGGGGTTGTGGTCAGCTTAAATGAGATAACAAATATAGACAAGTGGCATCTAGCAGTGCTTAAAAAATGTGAGTTCCCATTCCACTTCCCTGCTTTCTCCTACGCTGTCTCCTACTTTGTACTTGGAATCACGTAACTGAGGACTGAACCAGGAACAGACATTCACTTTCCCTTTCCTCTCTTTATCCATTTGTTGCCCGGGGGTGGAGGAGCCTTGGTGAGAAGGCAGAAGGAGTTATGAGACAGAAGGAGACCCTCCTCCCTCTTATAGGTTGCTTTAATTTACAAGTGCCTTCACCTGGGTCACCTGGCTTGCATTCACAAGTACTGTTCAAAGAAGGTAGGGTCAGGGTTTATCTTCTTACTGTATATTGAGAGAAGGAAGGTACAAGGTGACAAGGTGACTTGTGCAAGGCTACACACACCTATAAAGTGTGCATCTGAATGAGGGCTGAGGGATGGTGCAGGACTTCATTAAAGTCTGTCTCACTTCTGGCTGGTTTACTGCACTGTGTCTAGTATTTCTGACAAGGAAACATTTGAGGGGGGGAGTGTTTCAGGGACTTTGGGGTCCCGAGGTAGTGCTCTATTTCCTTTGCATTTAGTCTCACTGGGAGGGCTCCACTGACTGGGGAGGGGTAAACTGGGAAGAGAAGGTGGCTGAGGACTAGTTCCAGTTGGCAGGGTCAGGACCAGGAAGTGAGCAGACATCCGATTTTCCTGTTTGTTATCCAGCTCAGGGTCCTGGGCAGTGGGGAACCCGCCAGAACTCACTGCAGGAACCCTCACCAGAAAGACGGAGGCAAGGGACTGAAGTTCCTGTGTGCCCAGTCTCGGGGTTGCAGGGCAGGGGGAAGACTGAAGAAACTCAAAGCCAGAAACACCTCGGTTCAGGGCAGTCAGCAAGGAAGCCCCTTCTAAACACCTCCTTTGGCACACTGTTTACACCATATGTTAATGAAACTGGGACTCGGGCAGCTTCTCTGGGTCACTGCTGCTCTGGCCATGGCAAACAAGTCAATCAACCCACCATGGGTTCAAGCAAGAAAAATGAAGGAAGGGAAACACTACGGAGGTGACTTCAGGCTTCATGTCCCAACCTGTGCTCTAGCTGGCAACTGTCTCCACAGTCATGAGTGTGGAGGAGGTGGGGGTGGGGCCAGGATCCTGGTTACCCCTTGAGACTGGGATCAACGTTGTCACCATACCTTTTTCCTTGACAGAAAGAAAACTCAGGCTAGGTGGTCTGTTACTTCTCAGAGAAGTCACCTAGCCACGTTGAATTTACACATTTTCTTCTTGTCTTTTTACCATTCTATACCTATTTCCTAGCTCTCTCTTGCTGTGTAAAAAAATAAAATCTATGGGTAGTTTTAGCTCTTTTCCACATTATCTTATAAGCCAATTCAAATAATTTTTGGATCAAATAGCATTTAAACAAATAAGAAGGCAGAAAGCGAGGGCAGGACAGAAAAGAAGCAAAGAAAAGAAAAAAGAGAGGAAGAAGGAGCAGGGAAAATAAGAAGCCAAGTGCTCCTGACTCAAGTCTTCTTTGGGCTGCACTGGCGTCTTTAAAATGAGTACAAACGTTGCCTGCACTGGCCATTCAACGGGGTCAGAAGAAGTACTAAAGATAAAAGCTTTTGAAAACAAACATGAAGGAAAAATATTGGGGATTATTAAGTATACATTTTATGCTCGTTCCACCAATAAAATGACTTAATTTGATTCAAGATGTTTGTGATGAGAAATTTCATTAGTGGCCATAGGAATTAAAGTAATTACCCTAACTAGCTGTATCCACTTGATGTTGCTGGGGCCTTGCATCTCACCAGACATCCAACTACATACTAAGGCCCAAGCAGAAAACCGAACGCATAAGTCAGCAAGAAAGTGAAGTAGGTGGGAAGAAAGTCACTGAGAGAATATGTACCCGACCTCAGTGAGATAAACAATGATCCTCCAATCACAGATGCCATGGGAAGCCTGAAAACTGTCCCCCTCCTTCTGTGTTAGGTCAGGTTATTTATTAGCAAAGTTACTTATCCTGTGTTAGGATGAGTTATCTGGAGTCCAAACGACTTGTGTTTAAATCTCAGCCCCACTGCTTATTAGCTGTGACCTTAGATAAATACTTAACCTCTCTGAGTTTCAGTTATTTCAACACAAAGAGGGCACCAGCACTACCCAGTGTAGTCCTGACGGTTCTATTTTCTATCCCTTAAAGATGTCTCTGAAGCTTAGCTTAAGCTACTTCTTCTACATGGACCTGTCTCCTACAATCTACTTTCTACCAAATTCAAGTCTCACTCCTATTTGACACTTGTTCTGAGGACCCCAGCCCACTGTCATCTTTTTCTCCTTTGAACACCTATAGCTGATGTCTCCTTCATTCACCAGAGGCGGAGTGGTAAGGTAACAGAAGGACCACAGCCTTTGCGGTCCGACCGATTCTAACTGATTTAAGTCTTGTCCTCTTTACCTGGAAAATGGGGATAATGCCACTGATCCTGCATAACTAATATAAAGCTTCAATGAGATAACATATACAATACTCCTAGCACTATAGCTGACACATAACAGGCATCCCATCAAACCTCCAACTTCACTGTATTGTTATGGCACTTTTGTGTTGTCTTTCCAAAGAAAGTAACAGCCAGGGTCAAGAAGGGAGAGTTTGGGCCATGGTGAAAAACAAAACAAAACAAAACCACCCAGGACACAGCAAAGGTGGGTGTGTAAGTAATATGCAGGCTCCCTGCCCTTTCTAGCCCTGTAGACTGCTGTTGAGCCCCAGAATCTGTCCTGGATTCCCCGACTCATTGACTTTTGTAGCAGCAACACATGGGCACAAACTATGTCTTACCCTCTTTGGCTTCCTCACAGATCCTGGTACAGAATTTCAGAGAAGAGAAGGAAAGGGAATAACTTTTATTTGGTCTGAGAAGGGCAGACACAAAATAAATACTGTTGGCTGATTGAAAATGTTCCATAAATGTAAAAGTCTTATACAAATATATGGTCTCTATCTGAATTTTATCTTATCTCCAAAGTAGAAACATCTCCTTCCATCAAAACTCAATTTGGGGATTGTAGAAAAAAATGAAAAGACAACTCAAAGATCTTCAGTTCTTATAAGGAATAAGACAGAGTCCATCAGCTAAGAGCAGTAAGAGAAATGTGGGATGAGGGTGGGGCGTAGATTGAAAAAAGAAATCACCACTACCACATCTCACAGGAGGCAAGAAAAAAATGAATTTCCCATTAACACATTTCAGAAAGCACTTTCCTCCTACCCTGAAGCTGATGAATTACATTTTTAGATAATGTGTGGAAATTTCAGTTTGATGTTACCTCCCTGCTTAGTTCCTAGTCTCAATCAACCAGGTCATTGTACAGAGAAGGAGGGAGTGAGCAAGTGACTGTGTGTGTGGGGGTGTGTGTATATGCTGGGGAAGGAGGGGAGGCTCAGCGAACAGGGAATTGGTCTTACGAACCAAACAGTCAGCTAAAGTACAGAAATAGAAAATCCTTAAAATACCCAGGCCTGATTCACATCCTAGGTAAAAATCCTTTGAGACATCTCTCCTGGGATGTGAGAATACTTTCCTCAGGTTATCTGAGTTTGGGAGCAGGGCAGAATTGTCTGATTTGGAAGGGAAGATGAAGGGGAATATAGCCAGGGGGCAAGAAAACCCCCCCAAAACAACCAAATCTGGTCTGTAATCCTGACTATTGCCATCCTGGGTGGAAAGTTGTGTCAATAGAAGCAGAATGTATTTGTGCTTACTCTAAACCTCACAGCCTCCCTCATTTGCCAACCTGTCCTAATTAGAAAGGATGGGAGATCGATGATTGCCCTTGATGGGTATGTAAGAGGAAGACTGATCATGGTTTACTGTTTCCACTTACTGTTCTGACATTCTCCAAATCCCTCTTAATAAGGCAGACTTCTGCTCTCCCATTTTGTAACCCCATCAGGCTGCCAAATCCTTTCTATATCTAAAAATTTTCCATTCACCCTCAGTAATACATCTCCCCGGGTCAACAAATCAAAATTATTTTCCTCTTCTTCGTGAAGTACACATAAGATAACTGCAGAGAGGTGATAAATAAAATGACAGATGCAAATCTATACGATTTTCCTCTGAATTCAGGAGACGCATTGCACTGTACCAAGCACATTTGTAAAATCAACGGCAAAATTGTGCTGATAAATGCTATTTCCTCTATCCTTCCTATGACTAACAAACACCCCTCTGATGTGGAAACATTTATTTAGCTCACCAATATCTTGGAATTGTCTTGGGTATGCATAACTGAGGCTGGGTTTTAACTTTGTGTAAATTGAAGGCAGCATCCATTTCAATTTGGTGCTTGAAAATAAAAAAAGGTGAACATAGTAAGGGAGAAAATCTGGAGTTAAGGACCACTCCAAATCTATTCTTCCTTGCTCAGGTAAGCAGTGACCTCTTTAAATTTAAAAAAACCCACTGGTATTTATTAGTTTTTAAGTGCATAGTGTGCTCTTTTCCAAAACAAAAGATTTTGAACCCTAATTATGTTTTCCTTAGAATAAAAATTTTCATTCCCTACGTAATATAGATTGAGTTGGTTTGAAAAAGGGAGATGTAAGTTTAGTATTTTCAGAAAAACTACCAATGTTAAACTATAAAGTGGACAATTCACCATTACTCAGAAAGCCCTAGGTTCAAGTCACAGCTTCCCTATTTGGAAGCTAAGTCATCTTGTGCAAATTACTCAATTGTTCCTAAGTTCAAGTTTCTTCATTACAAAATAACTGTCTTGAGGGCTACATGAATCTCCATCTACTGATGTCAGCATAATGCTTAGTACATAG
>VMDR010002545.1:0-89312 GCA_007922815.1 Macrotus californicus
CGCTGCAGGCCCAGGCATGATGAGATGTTTCTGAACTGCTTTCCAAGGTTTGCGGATTTGCGCTCCTACCCACAGTGTATGTTTCATGCACTCAATGACATTTGATTTGATACTGTCAGACTTTTTTTATAAACAACAAAGATTTTTGACTAAGTAAAACTTTCAAGTACTTCAAAAATGAAAGCCCCGAGAGGGTAGAATGTGAGAGTTCTTTGTCCCTGGTCTCCAGGCTCCTGGTTCAGTTCAGTGTTCGCTGCTCCTCTGAGGCAGTCTCCCAGGGGCATGCCAGGTATGTACAGGCAAAGGTATGTGTGTGGGTGTGTCCTTCTCAGCTTCTCTACTCAGTCATTGTGTCATAAGCATCCCGCTCTGCCCCGTCCCTTTCCTGTGATGAAGTACCTTAGAGATCATTCCACATCCGTCTACAGAGCTTCTGCATTCTTTTTTGTTGTTGAAATCATTCACTGCTACTTGACTCTTTTTTTTAAATTAAAAGAATAAATTTCTTTAAACTGCATCATACATAATAGAATAGAAAACATCGATGTACAATCAAAAGAAGAATAAAGTGAATCCCTGCAGGCTCTTTTCTCAGGTTCAGCAGAATTATGTCGACATCTTTGAAACCCTCCTTGTTCCTTTCAATGACAGCCCCTCCCTCTCCTGCCAGGCAACTCCTCTCGAACCTTTCGTGTTCCTCATCCCTTTGCTCTGCTTTATAAATTTATAACCCACGTATGTAACCCAAAGTATTCATTGCTCAGTTGTAACAGCAAACACAAATTTAACTGGAATAAAAAAGTAAAACTGCTCCCAGCTTCCCAGTAGAAAACAGGTTCAGCAGTATCTCTGAGTTTAGGTTCTTGGAATGTGTAGAAAGAGCCCTTTTGGGAGATGTTGGGGAGCAAGACCAGGTGCTCACACCATTGGAGCTTCTGGCTGTGGGGCAGGTTGCTCAGAACTTCCTGGGTCTAAACTCGCCACAGCCTCCCTCCTGCTGCAAGGAGTATGTCAAAGGAGAACAGTTCTGTGGGGTGAAAGGGGGAACCTCAGCTGATCCAAGCAGAGGTCAGGGAGGAGAAAGAAGGAATTTTATCAGTACAGGGACAGGTTAAGTCAAATGAGCTCAACTGGATGCCCAGATGGGCACCAGGTGTAAGAGAGTAGCGGAGATTTAGCTGGTAGCCCCATCCACATCTGGTATGCCCACATGGACTGCGCTGCCTCTGCTGCTCATGCTGGGCCTCCCTTTCTCATCCTAGGATGCCCTTGGCCTCTCTCTATGTTAGGTTTCCCTTATATTCCATGCTTCTCCTTTTGGTGGAGAGCTTCTTGTTGTAGCTTCCTGAGAAATAATATGTAGGAAACACATTTTTTTAGGATTTGCATGTCTTTATTTTACCCCCTCCTCAATAGTTTTGCAGCATATAGAATAATAGTTCAGGTATCATTTTTCTTTAGAATATCTTCTTGCTCTCTTAAGCCTAATGCCATAAGTGCTGATCCTTTATACAGCCTGATTTTGCTTTCTGGAATTTTTTTTTTTATTTTTTATAGTTTAAAAGCTGTTTATTAAAGGATGAAATCAGGGTTTAGCAGAGATTAGACAAGATATCCAAAACATGTATTGATTTAAATTAAATTCTCTGTTCATTATTAGAGTCATCGATGTCCGTCAGTATTTGTTAAGTGACCTAATTCACATACACAAAGTATTAAGGTTCATGCTTGATGCATCAGCTTTATATTTCTAACAGAAATGTAGTAATTTATGGATGAAGTATTATTATGAAAGTGGAATTTTCCAACCTTCCCCAAATATTTTTTTCTGATAAAATGTTTCTTCATAGAACTAAACATGGTCCTTATAATTTCCAGCACTAGACGCAATTGCTATTCCTGGCTATTTTGAAAATATACTCACATTTTTAAAATATACTTTATTGATTATGCTGTTACAGTCATCCCATTTTCCCCTCTTTATTCCCCTCTTCCCTGCACCCCCTCCCACCCACATCCCCACCCCTTAGTTCATGTCCATGGGTTGTACATATAAGTTCTTCCTTGTAGGATCTTCTAATGGTTCTTGGAACTGGAAATTTCACATGCTTTGATATGAATCTCAATCTTCTTTCATAATTTGGTCACTCATGTCCTTCAGTTCTCAGAACGTCCTTGAGTCATGTCACTGATGATTTTCTTACCTCTTTTCTCTAGTATCTTTCTGGAACCTCCATTAAATATCAGTGTTGGAACACCTGGACTGGGTGTCTAATTTTATTACCTGTCTGTTTATCATCTTTTTGTGTTTTGGGCTACACTCTGGGAGATTTCCTCACATTCAGCTTCCATCAAGCTTGTTACTGTTTTTCTGCAATTGTATTTTGAATTCCCAAATCTGTTTTTTGATGTCTGAATATCTAAATGATCCTTTTTACAAAAAACCCATTTTTGTGTTATAGATAAAAAACTTCTCTATGTCTTCAAGGACATTAATTGTGTGTGTGTATCAATCTTGTCCAACACAGCTTAAAAGTTGAGAAATAAAAAGCTGATCAGAAACTCTGAATTCCTGATTGGGACGTGTGGATTTTCACACTATAGTGTGACTGTAGATGACCATTTGTTGGAGGGACTTCCCTGCCCCCTCACTGTCAATATCTTAAGATCTTTCCTCTTGGGCTGATAAGATTTTCCACAGAGAGTCTTTTAATCCCCTGACTGGAGAGGAAGAGCCTGGCTGCCCGAGTCCTGGGAGTTGGATGGGATGAAAGGGCTGGGGTGTGTCTGCGGTGAACATTCACTACACACCCCGCACCGTTCCTGCGACTGTGGCTGACAGCAGTCCATGACCCCATGGTTTACCCTCTCTAGAGCAGCAAGGAAGAAGTGGCCCAGGGGGAGAGATGGAACAAGGGTTCTGAGATGATTTTGTCTGAAACAGCTTTCACCCAGTTTTCCTTATCTCATCATCCTGTTTATCCCGAGTTCTGGCTCTGTGAGCTGTGGGGTGTCTGGATCTGCCATATTTCCCTTTCAGGTCTGCTTTCAAGCTGGAAATCTTTGTGTTGCTTATCACTTTCTTGTAGTGGTTTATCAAATGCAGGCAATAAAAGCAAACTCATGGTACCAGTGCTTTGTTTTCCTACTTCTTCCCTGAGACCAGGATTTCTCGTAGCCCGTTCTTCTTTGTAGGCGGACGTTTGTTTCAGGCAATATGCTATGTATTTCAGGGCTTCTGCTGGGTCAGCCCCACGTTTTTGGTTCTGATATCTGTATCCATCAGCTTAAGCTAAATTATGTTGTTACAATAAATGACTTCCCAACTCCTGGTGCCTTACAATATCAGCTGTTCAGTCCTCGCTCACAGACTGGCAGTGCATCAGCTTTGACGCACTATTTTCTGTTCTGCAGTACAGGCCGAGGGAGGCACCCCTGTCTTAGTCTCGTGGCAGAAAGAACAGAGTTATGGCAGGACCATGTAAGGGCTCTTAAAACATCTGCTTAGAAATGGTATAAATTCCACTAGACAAAGTCACATGGTAAACCCTACCCGCAATGAGCAACATGTATACTCTTCCCAGCAGGAGGGACCCCTGGGAGGGCCCTCTAAGGGTGAACGTATAGGGAGGAACAGCAAATATTTGGAATAAATAATGTAATAATACAATCTGCCCTTTTAAAAAAAAAACATCGTTGAAGTGACTAATCCACAACTGGGATTTGTCTTTTTCATGCTATAAAGTTCTAATAAGGTTAAAAAGTTATTATCTAACATCTCCATTCCTAAGGCCCCCACTTCTCCAGGGGCACATGCCCTGGATCCCCACTACACAGCCGACACTTTGATTAGCTCCTTGACCACTGCATGCCCTGAGCTGTTAGCTCGTGATTCCAGGACGTGAGGGAGGTTCCCACTGCTCCCATCCCAGCCAGACACCAGTGCTAGCTCAGAGCCTCACTTGTGCCCTGGGGTTCTTTAATGTAACACAGCCTTGCTCCTACAGCTGGACAAGACCCTGAGGATGCTCTGGGTGTGGTTTCAGTTCCATCCAGGTCTGGGTGCATGCTGGCTTCCAGGCTTAGGTTCCCATGAGGTCCCTGTTTCTATGACTACTCATATATATCCTCAGAAGAAGCTCCTATTACTTGAGGTAACTTGAGAGAGCTTGTATTGTAGCAAGCAGAGAAATCGAACACAACTTTCCAGATATTCTGTATTTGAACACAAGGCAGGTACTGGATCCCTGCTGTTCTATAGCTGCTGACTGAGCATAAATTAATTTAGTTTACATTTTTAGAAACAATAATTAGCTCATGATTCATGCTGAAGAAAATGTTTCTATCTCTTCTGCTCCATAAGGGTTTATTTTAGTTTCTTCATTGTTTATGTTGAAAGTTCCAAGATCCATTGGCTTTGCTAAATCTGCAAAAAATCTCCTATCTAAACAAACAGCACCTTTCTCTGGGTCTGTAGGAGACAGACTATTTATCTTTATCTGAAAGTGACCAGCATTAATTTATGCATTTGTTCCAGATGTGGCACCCAGAAAAGCTAACCTGGCCGGTGGGCCACAGTGCCACCTTGGTTCCTGGAGTGAGAAGGGAGGAGCCTCCCGGGGCTGGAGCAGGCAGGCCAGGGAGCCTGGCCCGCAGGAAGCGCTGCCTCCCTGAGCACCTCCCGACTGATCCGATTCCCAAACTGGCCGCACAAACCAATCAGCTAGATGCAGTACAGTAAGTCTTCACTTGAGTCCTCTGAAAGTTCTGTGGCTCTAATGACACAATTCATGACGAAACCCATTTTACCATATAAACAACAGTTAGGCTCCTAGTGTCTCATCAACGTGATAGCAAAACAACGTTGAACAAATTGACGTTATTCTGGGCACTTGCTGTGGTAGGTCCGGATTGCATTACTTTGCTTGTGACTGTGTTGGGGTAAATCACACAGCTGGGGTTGATGGGAAAACAGGTCTTCACCTTGACTCAGGCAAGGCGGGAGGAGCCTGTGGTGGTCATCAGACAGGTTCGCACACGATCGCGGTACACCTGGAATCGCGCGGCCCTGCCACCTGGACAGGCCACATGACTCGCTTTGGCCAGTGAAATGTGAGCCAACGCCTGCAACTGCCAATGTGCAGTTTGCCAGAACTCCTTCTGACACAGCGGCAGTCAACGCACCCAGTGAGCGGGTCCTGGAAGCGGGGGTCCTTGAGTGAAGGTAGGTGGAGCCGGCGTGCACTGGACACGTGGTGTGAGCAAGAAATTAGCTCCCTTATGCTAAACCACTGAGATTCTGCGGCGATTTATAGTTTATTCGTAACTGTTCTTAAACCCAGGCAATCTTGGCCAGCGAAATAACCTGATGACTAAAAAAGTCCAAGATTTAAATGTGACTACATTTTTAAAAGTCAAATTTCTTAAATGTTAAGAATGATCATACGCAAAGCAAAAGAGAAAAAGATAAAATGAGAGAAGAATATTTGCAACTCATGGGCTCAGGGCTTGCTGTTCCTCTAATTAAAAATGCTCCTCCCCCAGAGGGCCTCCTGACTCAGCCTCTCAGCTGCCCTGAGAATGTGCTCAAACGGGTCTTCTCGGGAGGCATTCCCTTGACGCGCTCTCTAAAACGGTACCTCTCCTCGCACAGGCTCTGTGCTCTCCCCGCCTGTCTTCTTCTGATAGCGCAGTTGTCCCGCATCGCGTGCATTTGTCTCCTCACTTTGGCCTGCCTCCAGCCCCTCGAATGCAGACTCCACGGGGTGGGAGACGCCCTCGTGGCGCGTTTGTGTTGTTTAATGTGACATTCCCAGTACATGGAAAAGTGTGAGGCACTCAGTAAGTATTTGTGGATGGATTTATTAAGCCTGTTAGTAAAGAAAATACAAAATATTTGAACTTTATGCGACTATTTATGTAAAGGGATTTTTTCCCCTTTTACATGATCCAGACTATATTGGAAACTTTATAGAACAAATGATTTTGACAACAAGTAAATTGCAAAGAGTATAAGAGAAGAAAAGTAGAGGGAGAATTTGTAGATTAAAAGAGACAAAAAAAACCTTCAACAACTGCAAAGCATGGCCCTTATTTGGGTCCTGATTCAAAAAAGTCAACTTAAAAAAAAATATTACATTTGCATACTGACAGGATATTTTATGATATTAAGGAATTATTGTTAATTTTAAGGTGTGATTATTGTGGTTATGTTTTAAAAGTCTTCATCTTTTAGTTATTTATAGATGAAATTTATAGATGTATTCATAGATGGAATTCTCTGATGTCTGGGAGGAGACAGGTGGGGTGTGGTTGAAATGGGACTGTCCTTGAGCCAATGCCGGTTGAAGCAGGGGATTGGGGACCAGGGGGCTCTAGTATAGGATCTGTGTACTTTTGTATATGTTCAACATTTTCCACAACAAGAAGGTTACAAAAGAATATTTTCTTATGAGCATACATACACACACACCTCTATTGGCTAGTATATGCATAATATATCTCTTGGAAAGATCCTTAGGAAGCTTATTTTATTGTCTGTCTATGGGGGGTGGTGACAAAGGGTAAAAGAGAGTTTGGGTTTTTTTATGCATTTATATGTAGTTTTAAAATTTTGGACACTGTGAATGTATTATCTATCCCAAAAATTTAACAAAAGTCTTTAAATTCATGTTTTGGCTCCAGACAGCCTGAGGTGGTGCCTCAGCTCCATTAAGGTCACCTGTGTGAGTGAGCCCAGTCAAATGGCCTACTACCTTTAAGCCTAAATCTCCTTCTATAAAAAGGGAATAACAGTATCTTTCTCCTGGAGATGAAGAACGTAGAACTCTAAGCACAATGCCCAAGACACGGTAAATGCTTAATAAGTTTTAGCCCTTTTCATTTTCACCAAAAATGGAAGCGAGAGATAGTGGGGTGCCAAGAGAGGCTAAGAGAGAGAGATTGCTGGCTTCGGCTGAAAACTCCAAAACAGAGAGGCTTGTTTGCTTGGAGAGGGGGCTCTGATGGGCTTTCCTTGATTAGTATCAGCTGTGTAAGAGTAGGCAGACTGTTATTTATCCTAGAGAAGATGACTTTGGTTGGTACTCAGGCTGATTTTCATGTGCCTTTATTTTGAAACTGTGGTTTGAGGCCTGCCTCGGAAATTGGAAACAGCTGAGGCCCCAACCTCTGCGTGGTTCTGCCACCGGCAGTTCTTACCTCTGTAGGCCGCCAATCATCTTCCTCTGCAAAGGGAGTGAGCAGGGTCAGGGGATGGCCCAGGACCTCTGACTTGAACATGCTGCGACTTGGTAAACTACTCCTTGTTACTTCCCAGAACTCTTCAGAAGTCTGTTTCCAATGGGAAGTCCAGAGGAGACTTTGAATTCATTCTATATTCAATCAACAAATCTGTGTTTGACATTATTCTCAGTACTAGACATGTAGCGGTAAACAAAACGTGTAAGTCACAGGTGGCAAACACAAGGCCCGTGGGCCAAATCCGGCCCTCCACCTTGTTTTATCTGGCCCGGCACCTCGTTTCTACCTGGCGGCAGTGCCAAGCTCTCGCTTAACTGTTAAGGAGTAGTTACATTTATACAGTCCTAAAGTTACATTTGGCCCTTTGAAGGCAACGGCAAGGCTGCTGTGGTCCCCGGTGAAAATGAGTTTGACACCCCTGATGTAAGTTGTCTGTTCTCATGGAGCTTAAATTCTAGTTGTGGAAGATAAACAACAATCAAGTGAACCAATTGCCGATCAACAGGTATCTAAATATTCTGATGATCACAGGCACTATCAGGAAAATAAAATATGGAAGTGGCATGAAGAACAGGGCGGGCAGGAAAGTCCTCTTTCCAGGATGGGATAGTTAGCTTGAGACCTCAAAGAGAAGGCACTGAGTCTTGCACAGACCTGGGAGAAGTGGTCTGGAAAAATGTAATTCAAATGCAAAACAAGTGACTTTTCTGTGTCCTTCCCTAGTGTGTCTAGTTTTAAGGGCATTCACTGTGTATTCTCCAGTCCACTCCCACAGCCTACAGAACGGCTGCATTAAAGGACGTTTATTACTTTAAAAAAAATAACTCATTTAAGGTTCCTCTGTAAACTTCTCTAGTGATTTGTTTTACAAAGATATAAACACTATATTTTGATGATAGATCACTTTGGTAAACAAATACCTTACTTTATTCTGAAGACTATCATAAAAACAAATACTAAAAATAATGAGAGATCCCTGGCCGGTGTGGCTCAGTGGATTGAGAGCTGGCCAGTGAACCAGAAGGTCGCTGGTTCATTTCCCAGTCGGGGCACATGACTAGGTTGTGGGCCAGGTCCCCAGTTGGGGGCATGTGAGAGGCCACCGATGAGTTGTTTCTCTCCCTTCCTCCCTACCTTCCCCTCTCTCTAAAAATAAATAAATAAAATCTTTTAAAAAATTGTGAAAGATTCTAGGGACAGTATATAATTCTTAAGAAAAAAAAGGAAAGTCTTTGGAATTTGCTTTTTAAAAATCTTATCTTACCTTATTTTTCAAAAAATGCCTAGGCCTTTAGGATCTTTACCAGGAAAGAATGACATGTCTCTGCTGCTGATACCTGATTTCCTCCACATCACTTAGCTCTGCTGCAGGCAGTTGCTTGAGGGGCCCAATGTGCATGGCTGGAACCGGCTCTTTCTGAGTGAAAGTGGACATTGAGTCACACAAGTGCTACTTTTGTAAGCTTTACAATACAGATGTGCACATATTTTCCGCTGATATTCAGGGAAAGATCTGGTGAATGTAGGTCCATTGAATTTACCCATTGACATTTAGCAATACAACATCACCCTCTGGTCACCCTCTGCATGTGAAAAAGAAAAAAAATATATATATATATTTTTAATGGAGGAAAGGCCTGTGAATGCAGAAGATCCCAGGGCTCTGGATATGTTCAGGGTTCATGACTAAATAATACAATAACAAAGTTACACATTTATTATCTATGATCAGCAGAGGATGCGTGTGAGGCAGAGCATTTTGATCAGGTTATAGGGAAAAAGCCACACCGGAAGAAACTATTTGACATCTGCTGAGCATCTTGCTTTAAGGGAAAACTGCTTTTCCTGATTTGTCCATCAGTTCCTCCCCGCCCTGTTTTGGCATCGCTGGTGCCATTTCCATCATCCTTTCTGTCGTGCTACCAGGAGGCGTCAATGAGAAAATGTAGCGGAACAACAGGCCTATTACCTGAGACTTAAGTTCCCAAGAAATGGCTTTCCTCTCTCCCTGTCTTCCTCATGGCTTTCTCTCTTCCTGTCCAGCCCCCTTTTCTTTCACTTCTTGCCTCATTATCTATCCTTCTTCCTACTCGTTGCCCCTTCTCTCTCTCTCTTGGGTTCCTTCCTTCCCTACTGATACAGCATGCTGTTCCTTGCATTAGGGAGTCTGAAGTAACACCAGAAGATAAAAGCCAGGCCGGGGAATCATAGAATGCATTCAAAAGGATGTTCTCATGATGTGGCAATGTTCCCAAAGAACTTCTCTCCTTTCCTCTTTACATATGAGGCAGTATAACTCTCTCTGTGTACATGTGCATGTGTATGTACATGAATTGTGTGTGCATGTAACAGAATATACCTGCTTTCTTTTCTCAGGACGTCTTGCTATAACTTTTGTCTGATAAGTCCTCATACTGCTTGCTTTAGAAATATCCTAAAAATATACTTCTGTGGCTCAAGTTGAGGAGCATGATAGCCAAGGGCACTGAATTAATGTACGTCATAAAAGTTTTACCTCTGTGAAACTTGCTCTTGAAATCATAAAGATGTAGACAGTGAAAAACAGTGGCGGACTACACACATGGGGTAAATGAATTACCCTGTGCACTTCCCTCTACTGTAGGTGGAGGAGTGGGCATAGTGATGCCTTTGTTGCAAAGCTTCGAGTTTGTAAATAAATATGACTTAGACTTAAAAATGAGGTGGGGCAAGAGTGGGTTGCAGGACAAAAAAGGAAGCTTTTAAGCCCCCAGGTTTATGAAAATTCTGCAAGGCCCCTTGGATCCCTGTGTTCAGCACTGGCCTGCCACTGGCTGTAGTATGGACGGTTTGCTGGGCGCAGCAGGCCCCGACCTCCCCTGGACTGGGGAAATGGCTGGAGTCAACTCCCTCTGCTCTGGAAGAGCGCCGTGAGCTAAAAGAACGAGGTCTAGCCTGCAAATATTGTACCTAATATGCCACAGAAGGTATGGCACAAAATGAACATACTTTATATAATGTTATTCTAAAAAAGCCTTTTATCTATTAGAACTACATTATAAGACAACTGAAAATCGCATTACACATTTGTCGTTATTTGTGTCTGCTTACTTGGAAAGAAAACAGCAAAAATACAGGACGAGAGTGGAATAGGTGAAGCACAGCGATTTTTTATTTTTTGCTAGTCTTATGTTTAGTACAAATGGTAACACACAACATAATATTCTGCACCTGGTAAAGCTGTTTGTTTCCCAGTTTTATTGAGATATAATCAACACACAGTGTTGTGTGAGTTTAGGGTGTGCAGCGTAATGACTTGACGTGCATACTGTGAAATTGTTACCCCAAGTTAGTTAGTGCCCCTCATCTAATATGTATATTTTTCCTGTGACGAGAACCCTGGGATTTACCCTCTTAACAACGCTCCCATATATCACACAGCAGTGTTAGCTGTAATCATGTTACACATCGTGTCCGCAGTTCGTATTTATCTTATCATTGGACGTTTGTGCCCGGTGACCACCTTCATCCACTTCCCTCCCCCTGTTCCTCCACCCCCACTTCCGGTAATCACACAGCTGATCTCTTTTTCTGCAAGTTTTTAAAAAAATATTCAATATATAAGTGAGATCATATTTATCGTTCTCTATATAACTTACTTCATTCAGCATAATGCCTTCAGGGTTCATCCACGTTGTCACGAGCGGCAGGATCCCCTCGCTTTTTGTGGCTGAGTAAGGTTACACTGCATACGCACCACACCACGACTTCTGTATGCATCCACCTATTTTTCATCACTTAGGTTGCTCCATGTCTTGGCTTTTTAAAGTGCTGAAACTATCCTGTAGTGGTGGGTACAATATGCTATACATTTGTGAAAACCCACACAACTTCCCAGCACAGAGTTAACCTTAATATAAGCAGAATTTTCAAAAATCATTTAGGAGGCCAAGATGGAATTCAGACTGTGACTAAAGAATCTAACTGTACTATAAACGTACGACAGACACAGCCTTTCTGGAGGAAGGGGGCAGGGGAGAGGTGCTGATCAAGAAACTTTAGAAATAAAAGGAGAATGTTGGACCCAAAGCAAAAGGAATTGTTCATGAACACGGTGCTCTACTTGGTAAAGTTGTCTGCCATGGGGACATGGGTTAAGAATTTTGAAATCACTAAAGATGTCAACTGGAATTGAAAAATGAAGCAAGTGTACAGCCGGTGGAGGAAGCCAGGTCTCTCACTGTTGGATTGTAAGGCTACAGACAGGGGAGAACTAGAAGGATCCATGTTGTACCAGATTAGGGTTGGGGACCTAGTAGGAACTCAGGGTTAGCTTGATTTATTTACAGACGGCCACACACATGGGGTATTTCTTACCCACATGTATGTGATAAGTACACATATATTTCTTTGCTCTGGTTACCTGGAGGACACAGAGGAAATGACTCCTGAGTAACAATAAGCACATCCAACCAAGACGTGGTCTTGGTTTCTGATACCATTCTCCAATAGAGGGGAACAGGGTTTCTTGAAGAAATGGCTGTTTCTAGAAAAGGATGGGGCAAGGAATACCCAAGATGAGCCTAGAGCATTTTTTAGTGCTAAAAAGCAAGGATTCAAAAGGCAAAACAAATAAACAAAAAGACATGCACACACATAATAAGGGCATGTCTAAGGGACATAGAAGTCAACTGAGAGCGCTCCCAATGGCCGAAGCTGGGACAACAAAATAGCGTTATAGACAGGTAAGCTGTAATATAAATGTCCATGGTCTATCCTGATACACATTAATGACTGAACTCACTTTATGATATGGAGAATGGATACAGCTCCCACGTGGAAGAATTCAAATGACTTATGTAGACACTCCCTTTCGAGGAGGTAGGGCGTAACTGCCTTTACGTCGTGAACAGTGACTCCATTCTGAGGGGACAGTGTGGAAGGGGGAGACAGCACAGGCAACTCTGCAATGGAGATACCTGGTAAACACTACCTCAGCCAGGTGATCAAGGTCAACATCAGCCTGAGTCACGTTGATAATGTGTGCCCTTGATAAGGTGGGAGAAGAAAGCACTTTACCTCTGTGATCTTCCTCCCCACAACCTCAATCTAATCAGGAGGAAAACATCAGACAGCCTAAAGAGAGGAACATTCTTTAAAGTGCTTAACCTGCACACCTCAGCACTGACAAGATCACTAAAAACAAGGGCAATCGGAGAAACTCTCAGTCAAGAAGGTCTAAGGAGACATGATGACTAAATGTGGTGTCGGCTCCTGGACGGGATCCTAGAACAGAAAGAGGACATCAGGTCAAAACTAAAGAAATCCGAGTAAAATATGAACTTTAGTTAATGACATGACAACGCTGGTTCATTAATCGTGACAAATGTTAGAAATTAGGTGCACTGGGTGTGGGCATGTGGGGCTAGTGATGTACTATCTTCGCAGTTGTTCTGGAAATCTAAAACAGCTGTTGTTTAAAATGAGAAGCTTGCTTTTAAAAACGCAATAATACTTTATATCAATTCTCTTTCCAAAGTCCAGAGATTCTGCACACTCCTCTCCGTTAGCCTTGCAAACATCTTCACAGGCCTTAGAGCACCTCAAGCCACTTCTTTCTTTTCAGTAGCTTCTGTTCAATTGTAAATGACCTCTGTTCCTTGTTTTTCTGAGATTTTCACAACATAGAGTGTCTTCTGATTGAGCCATCAGCGGCACATCCCTGGGACCTCCCACCCGTGGCCACCACGACCTCACTGATGGACTGGTGGTCCAGCAGGCAGAACACACCACTGCCTGGCACCACACGCCACATGGATTGCTTCTCACTCGGTACAATGGCCTGATTTTTTTTAATGGATGATCATAAAAATATCCTTTTGGGGCACTTTACTGGTTTGGATGTTCCTGATATTTTGACCCTCCTATGACTTAAATGACATTTAAGCAGTGGCATTGATGATACCCACTTTGCAAAGTTGTTGAGAGATTCTAAAAACAAGGGGCAATGCCCGCAAAGGCATGCCCCACTCCTAGCACATACAGACCCACAGAAAGGTCCATACTTCCTCTCTTCCCACCCTCCTGAGTGTAGAGAGGGTATAGGGCCCAGTGCAGGGTGTTCCAAATTGTATTTTGTGCACCACTAGTGGACTGCAAGATATGTGTGCTGTGAATGCACATGTTTGGGAAATCCTGTACACCACACTCTTCTCTTGGAGAATTACAACATAAATTAGTCTGTTGGAGGCTTGGAGAAGCCCTGTGGTAAAGAAAGGTTTAATTTTATTTAATTAAAATTTCCCACCCTGGCTCGTGTGGCTCAAGTAATTGGAACGTTTTCCTGAAACTGAAAGGTTGCAAGTTTGATTCCTGGTCCGTGTACATATGATCCTTGTTCCCAGTGCTTCCAGGAGGCAACCAATTGATGTTTCCCTCTCACCTTTCATCTCTCTCTAAAAGCAAGGAAAAAATGTCATCAAGTGAGGATAAAAAGTTTTTTTTTTAATTTCCAACACTCAATGAACTCTTTTACTGTGTGTGAAGCATCTGCCTCTGAACCAGTTGGGAATCCTAGATCTAGTTGTTGGGATGGAAGGCTGGGTGGAAGGCGGGAGGAGACGGAATTGTGAAGACTAAATATCTAAAAAGCAGATGAAAATGTTGGCTGCCAGCTGCTCATAAAGCATTTGAGAGACTGGCGTGGGACAGAAACCTTTGCCTGGCTCCCAGCAATGGCAGCCACGGCGGCTTGAGTCACTTTTTCCTAGAATGGTGAGTGGTGGTGGGGGTGGGCGGGGGCTGTGGGAAACCATGGCGTCATGATCTCCAGGTACTCTGGTGAACTTATCACCCGCTCCCTCTTCGGCTGCATGGGAAAACAGACACGCCTCCTGAAGATCCCTCCCTGCTTACCAACCCTGCATACGCAGGGTGGATGTGCAAGACTCAGAACCTCCCCGAGAGACTCCAGCATGGTGCTGCTTAATGGATGGGGAGGCCTGGAATAGCTTCCTTTCTCCCTTGAGACTTTCTAATTCTTCTGGGAGGTGATTGTGTGTCCTTTTAGGAGCATTGTATTTACAAAGATAAGTTAATCCTTGAATTATCTGCTTAAGAGGAGACAACTCCTGAATGTGTGTCTGCTCAGATCCCAAGTCTCTGTGAGAAGGAAAGCAGATGCTTTCAAAGCAGCCGCAGGAACACTGAAGTGCAAATGTGGCCAGCACTTTGCCTGCAGGAAGGTCAAGTCCTGTCTGTCTCACAGGCAGAGTCATAAGTAGGTATAATCCCTCCCTTGGGTTAATTTTTAAGTCTCAGGGAGACAAAACAGTGAAACACAGAGCTGGATGCTCAAACATGTCTAAGGAAATCCTCCTCAGGCAAGGCAATCCATATGGATCAGCCCTGTCTTCTAGATCTCCAATTCCCCTTTTTAATAAACATGCATGTAACAAATTCACAGACATTGCATTACAATTATTTCCATAACTTGATCCACAGTAACAGCTTTTTTTTTTTTTTTAAAAATCTGGTTATAGTCTAGTTGCTTCACTGAATGACTATGACAAATATTTTCTCTGGTCTTTGTAAAGTGATTTGCTATTATAAAAAACATCTTATTATGGATAT
The DNA here is from genome assembly GCA_007922815.1 of Macrotus californicus. Lineage (NCBI taxonomy): Eukaryota > Metazoa > Chordata > Mammalia > Chiroptera > Phyllostomidae > Macrotus > Macrotus californicus. The sequence continues at coordinate 14,854 of VMDR010002545.1, forward strand.
TTAATTTTGAGGACAAGAAAGGGAATGGTTCTTGAAGCTGTGGGGCATTTTCTAAACTCCAGTTTCTTATCTGTAAAATACTTGATTGTAGATACTTGAGTTCGGAGTTCTCTCCCCAGAACTCAGAGAATAAGTGCCTGTTGTGTGAAGCCCCCACCAAGTTTGTGGTAATTTGTTACAGCAGTCCTAGAATACCCATCTAGCCCTAAGTGGTGGAGAGCTGGATTTGTTCAAAGGCCTGAAGGAGGGCCCATGCTCAGGGTGAGAACAGCCTGAGATGATGGTGGAGAGTCGGGATCCAGGCCACGTGACATTGCAGATAACCTGGAAAAAACTCTGGATTGTTCAAAGTACATGGAGAAACCCCTGCAAAGTTTGAAGCAGAAGCTCTGACCTGCTTTTTCCAAGGAGACATCCTGTGTGGAGAGAGAATGGGAGCGGAAAGCCAGTGCAGAAACATGAGTGAGCGATGATAGTGGCCTGCACGAGGGTGGAGCAGTGGACATGAAAGGGAGCAGGTCAAATCAAGACACAATCGGTAGATAAAGTTGACAGGACCAGTTGATAGATTGGATATAGCGGTAGAAGAAAGGAAGAAACCGGGGGTGATGCTGAGGTGTCTGGTTTGAGTGATTGTAATGAAGGTTAGAGAGAAAAGAGGCTGGGAACAGGGGATGAGACTCAGGAGCTCAGTCTTGAACATGTGCAGTTTGAGGTGCCTGTGGATTATCAGAGAGAAATGCCAGGCAGGTATCTGAACATGCAAAGAAAGGAAAGCTCAAAAGGACCTCTAGGCTAGAAATGTACTTGAAGAATCGTTATAGAGATTATAAAAAGCTTGAGTCCCCAAGGGTGGGACAGAGAAGAAAGCTTGGAACTGAACCTTGAGAAACACCAGCATTTAGAGCTTGGAAAGAGGAAGATGATTTGATAAGGAAGACCAAGGAAGGCCAGGGAGGTGAAGGGAAATTGAGGACAGTAGGTTGTCCCAGAGGCCACGGGAGGGTAATGTTTGAAAATCAAAGTGTGCCCAACTCTGACAAATGCTGCTGAGAAGTCAAATAAAAGAAGGCCACAGACTTGTTTTCTTGATTCAGCAACACAGAAATCACCAGAAACCTTGTCCAAAGCAGTATCAGGTGAATGGTGAGGTGGACACCAGACTGGGGTGAGTGGAAGAGTAGGCGACTCAAAATAAATTTGAGATACAATAAAAGTAAAAACATAAGAAAAAAACTATAAAAATATTGTAAGAAAATATAGGAAAATATATTTTATAATCTTAGGGGTAAAGGCTTTAAAAGAAACACAAAATGATAAATTTTGACTATATATCAATAACTAAAAACTTTCACATGACTAAAAAAAACATACACAAATTTTAGGGAAAAAAATGAGCTACAAATTTTGATGTGCAAATATTATATATGTGTAATTATATAATAGAATAAAATAATATTCAAAATTTATAAAGAATTTGTATCAATTAAGAAAAGAAGGGCAAATCATCCAATAGAAAAATGGCAAGAGATACAAAAAGGCATTTGCAGAAGAGAAAAACCAAATGGCCAATCAACAGGTGAAAGGATGTTCCCAGAGACACGTTCCTAAGTGCTGGCAAGGGCTGTGGGGACCAGACACTTTCAGATATGGTTGGTCACGGTGGGAATGTAAGTCAGTACAGCCAAGGGGGGCGGTTTGGCAGTATTCATTAGCGAAATCCACTTTGTGTAGCATGTCCGTCAGAAACACTTGCACGTGTGTAGAAGGTGGTTCATTGCTGCATTTGTAACAGAGAGATGCAGTCAAAGGCATCAGCTGGACAGCTTTTCTTTCGGAAGCTCTGGGTCCTCTTAGAAGCTCACCCAGAATCAGTCCCATGAGGCTGTAGGACTGAGGTTCCCATTTTCTTGCTGGCCATCAGCTGAGGGCTGCTCTCTGTTCTGTAAGCTGCCCACACACCCTGCCCCCTGGCCCCTCACAACATAGCAGCATGCTTCCTCAAGGGCAGAAGGAGAATCTCTCCTTTCAGGACAATCTACTATGGTGGAGTCTTATAGTACGTGTTCAATGTATTCATGGGAGTGACCATCCGCCCCATCAGGCGAAGGCGGAAAATATCAGGGAGATTGCTAACAAAGTGTTGGAAATTCTTCTGGTCTGGTCTAAAGTAAGTAAGCCTTTGGTGATTTTTTGCTTATGAATTCAGCTCATTTCATAGGGGATTAGAAAAACTCAGTTGTGTGACATCAGTACTCTGTATCCTTTACCTACAACTTCTAGAGAAGGTTGACTTACTGACCAAAAACTTTACCTTTTGAGCAGATCACAAGGGTAACCAAACGAAGTAAACTAAGCTATGAAAAAAACAACCCGGGAACCTCTCAGCTTCCTGCTAGCTCTCTGGTTCTGCTGCTGTGTGGACAAACATTTCCTTAACTTCCTGTCTCCTGGAGAACTCTGGGAAATGGTGTCAAAAGCAAGGTGTGTGTAGGATTTTGCAACCTGGGCTTTGCTTTTTTTTCTTTTCCATGTGGATAAGCTGCTTTTCCATCGATGATGTAGGACTTAATTAGGCCTGAGTAGAACCAGCAGTAGAAATATGTATATAGGGCCTGGGATTTCCTGCAGAGCTTGTCATCTTTGGAACATTCTCAGTGGAAATAAAAGGTACCCTGAGCCCCATTGGTCCCTGCAGCTATGATAACACAAAGCTGTGTTCTTTGGACACTTCTTGCTGCCCCAGCAGTTCATAAGAGATTTCCTCTTTGTCATTAAGCCACCATCGTGAGCAAATTGTTTTGTCAGTTGGCCAGGACCTCCAGATACTCAAGGATCACATTATCAGGAAACTCCAGCTGCGTGTGTGGAGGTGGGGTGGCCATGCCCTAAAGAAAGTTTCATTTTTGTTTCAAGTTGTCATAATCTTTATTGAGTTTAACAACATTAGATGAAAACATATCCAGGGGTGTTTCTACATCTGGAACTTAGCTGTCCCGCTGAGGATAGTCAGGACGACTCCAGGGAATAACCTTGGAAAACAATCAGGAAATTATTCTCTGAGCCAGAGAAAGAAGTCTGCATTGTACTGAGATGTTCAAAGAATATTAGACCCTGTGTCAACCCCACATGTGCCCGGGGAGTAATCAGACTCTACCATGGGCCCAGTTGTCTTCACCTCACCCAGCTGTGGCTCATGTACTATTCATTCCTTAGACCCAAGCCGGCCTATGCCCTACCCAGCATCTGCTCCGGCAGGAAGTATATATGAAGTCTTTAACCAAGGCTGGCTGACTCATTGTACTCAGATCATGGTGCTGCCTGTGGCTTGATTTGCTTAGCTCTCTGGGCTCCCCATATGTTCTTGGCCAATGCCCATCACTTCATCCCTGATTTTGGTTCAACCATGCGTATTCTGGTTCACCTGTCCTCTGTTACTCTAGATCTTGGTCCCACCACCTGTACTCTAGCCTGGTTTTGATCTTTGATTGTCACATGCTTCCTAACCCAGAACTCTCCCTTTTGGAGCCCAGATCCTGGTCCTCTTGCAGTTTCAGTGTCCACTGACACCCAAAGCCCACCTGCGTCATATTGTCGGGTTTTCATATCAAGGGACCCTTATCCCATCCTTGACTTTACCCCACCTTCCCCTACAGGGGTGTCTACCCTTTTGGCATCTCTGGGCCACACTGGAAGAAGAAGAGTTGTCTTGGGCTACACATTAAATACACAAACACTAATGAAAGCTGATAAGCAAAACAAGGTTTTAAGTAAGTTTACGATTTTGGTTTGGGCTGCATTCTTAGCCATCCTGGATTGCATGTGTCCTGTGGACCGTGAGTTGGACACCCCTGCTAGGATGAAGCTCCAGCTCAGAGAAGGGTGAAGAATGTGTTTGTTGCCTACGTTTCCTGGTAATGTACACGGCTGAATGTTCAGTGATGTCATTAGGACTACAAAATAGGTATGGATATAAAAATAAACTCGTCAAAGTAATGGGATCACAATGGTATGGGAAAAGCATACCCTCTTGCTGCCCGTGGCTTACATGATAATAACTGTCCTACATTAACACTAACAATTCTCATTTGATAGTATTCCCAAGTTCAAAGAGCACCTTTACATCTCACACTCAATTGATTCTAAAATGGTAAGATATATTTTTGAACATATATTTTAACATTTCTGAAATCTATGTGCATCTTACAATCAGTGTTTTGCAATCACTGCAGTCTACCTGTCAGTTGTCACCTCACTGTCCTTACCTGAACTTTAAAAATGCCAGCAGTAGTGTCTGCAGCAGGGGTGGCAGCTGCTGGAGAAGTCCCGGGACAATCATCTCGTAACTCAGAGGGACCGAATTCTTTCATGGGAGGAGGGTGGAGAACGATGGTGAGTTGGATGTATTTGGCAATTCTAAAAGAGGAATTCACAAGAAGGCAGACTCTAGATAATTGTGAAGCCAGCTTAGGGGCTCAGCGCCGTGGACTTTCAGCTCTTGGGTGAATTTGGTTATGAAGTGCTGTTAGCACTGAAACTCGTCATGGCCCAGGGGGCAGTTTATGTGGAACAACACAGCTTTCAGCGACTTTGAGTCAAGAAGCAATTTGGAAGAGTTTGATAATGAATGTGAAGATAGTTCTTATTTATTTCTCTTGGGCTTTCCTTTTTATATAGGCATATAGATTATAAAACTTATGTCTAAACACAAAAATAGCTCCAAGACATATAGGATGGAAATTCTTCATAATAAGCAAACATTGTCTTACATTTGGCAGTTTCCTCTTTCTGTAGAAATCGTGCTCATCAGGGAGAGGTGCCCTGTGACCATGGAATATGCATGCCATTTGGTCTTGGGGAGGTAGAAGACAGTTTGTCCTCTAGCGTGGCCCACTGGTCATGACATGGACTCTGAGCTGGTAGGACTTAGCAGGGATGTGTCAGCTTTCTTCTGCACTGCTGGATTGATTGGACTCTGGCCACAGAACATTCTTTACTTCTCTATTTTGAGATACAATAACCACGTACATCAGGATCCAGGTTGATAAATGCTTTTAAAATCACTGTGCCTTGTAAGAAGCCAAGCTCAGAGATGGAACAGTGAAAAGTACATCAAAGTACAAAACATGTGCCAATGTTCACAATGCAGAGGACTATCGAGCAGTTCATTGCTGGGCCAGCAGGCTTGAAATGTAAGGGAAGTGTGTGATGAAGAAATATAAGCAAACACACTGGGTCCACAGCTACTCTTCGTGTCTGCACAGTATGCTGCCAAGGTTTTACTTTAACCATAATATTCAATACTTAATCTCTTTGGGGCAAAGACTAATATGTTATTGTTATGGGCTACAATACATCTATTTTCTTCCCCAACGGCCACCCAGTTTTCTTATTGGAAATTAATCCTCTTGAGCATTTTCTTGGCCAGAAGGCCATCCTGGTTTCCCTCTCTCCCTCTCTCTCTCCCCCGCCTCCCCTCTTTCTCTGCCTGTCTCCACTATGGAGACCAAGGGGGGCCAAACACGTTCTCTGTCTGCCTCTTGCTATAGCCAGGTTGGGCCAGTGATCTAAGCTTCACCAATCAACTGCTTGCTCTTAGGGACTTTGGATTCTGTGCATGTGACATATGGAAGGAGAGGAATTGCAGAGATCAGATGCATCACAGTGATGTCAGTCATTGTCAAAGTGATGTATTGATTACATTGTACCTGTAACAGGCTGTTGCTTGGTTTATACATTATGATTCTTCTCTCCAGGTCCTTCATGGTTATTGCTGGGCCAACCCTGTTCTTTCAGCTTCCCATCAATTCTAAGGGCCTCAAATCTTATTCCTGTATGGCTTGTAAGAGCCAGAGCCAGTTTCTATTACTTGCTACTAAGAGCTTGACTGAATCATTAGCATCTCATGCGGGATAAGAGGCACCACAAAGGAGAGGAGAGCCTGCAGAATTTTCCCCAGTGTCCTCTTTTGCATCATTAGAGGAAAAAGGTGAAGGAATGGACTTTTCCTCTGGAGATCTTTAAGAACACGATAGTGCTGCATCTGACATAGGGTGGTCCTACCAAAAGGATAATAGATGTGACCTTTCATGGCCCTCTCTCCCCAATATTAGGTGACCTATGTGCTACAGAAGTTCAGCAGGAGAACACAGGCTAAGAACACAGGTGCCTCAGGCCCAATAGCCTTCATCCTATCCTTTCCTCCCTGAGTTGCCAAAGGAGAGAAAGCCAGATCTGTTTAATTTAATTTTAGAATTAAAGTCCCTTTCGAGGTTCTGCACATATCTTAGCCTTGCCAGACCAGGAACCACCACCCCCAATGAAATATCAATGTGTGTGTGTTTTGGGCAGCAGTTTTGGGGACATGCAGATATGCATACTGGAAGAAGGTGGTGGGGGTGTGTATGCAATTTCTTTGGCATTCTAAAATGGTTTCTTTATTGATAAAATTATTCCAGACATTTTGTTGCATATTGAATGGAAAATGGCCAAACAGAAGTGGCAATCAAAGGCACATCTTAAGAGGAAAGATTTGTGCATGCCAGTCTCCGAAGTTGAATGTGGGTTGGCACTCTTGGGGAACTATACAAATAACATTTGCCAACACAGGAAGATTCAGAATTCTCACATCTGAAGGTGTTCTGGAGGTGCTCTGCAGTACTGCCCTTGCTCTTCTTTGAGGTGCTGGAGGATGGGACAGGGGACTGTTGCCATGGTTTCTGAAGTCCCAGTCCAGTTGGCTCTAAGTCAATGCTGTGCTTTCCATGGAAATTAGACTTCTGAATCCTCAACAGGAGAATCCAAAATGTGAATTTTTCTCCCAGTAAAGGTACATTGGACTGGCTGGGCATATTTTTTAGGCAGCTGGCCAGGCTTAGCAGTTCAAGTTTGGATGCTGAATTCGCCTCAGAAGAACTCGGCAGGTGTTGACAATGTGGTCCCGGCCAAGAGAGTCAACGTGTTGGCCATCAAGCGCCTCCTCCTTTCCTCAGTGTTAGAAGAAAGGAATGTAAAGGGGTCTTTCCAGTAAGTCTTGCTCGAGACTTGGCAGGAGAATTTGGGGCGAAGGTGCAGGATTCACTTGCCCAGTCACAAATGTTTTTATTAATTAAGTGTTAGCTAAAGAAAGATTAAAGATGAATACTTCCAAAATTAGAACATGCCATAAGAAAGCTAGAACTTACTGATAAGCATTACAGACAAAGAGCAAGGCTAAGGTAGTCACCTCTGGGCAGCACTTCTTAGTTCCACGTTTAGGGATTTTTAAAAATGAAATTCAATACCGTAAGCCTTATTTGCACACACCTCAATATGGGAAGGGTTGGCAGGGAGATGAAAATGAGGGACCTGGTCACAGTGTTGAGTAAGAGGCATGGCAGGGGGCTGAGGAACCCAATTGGGAAAGGGGTAAGGTGCCCTGAAATGGTGGGTGGGAGGTGTCTGGGACAAGCCTAACCCCTCTCACCTGTTTATCTAGAGCAGTAGTCCTCCGATTTCATGTGCCTGAGGTCCCTGGGGACACGTTACAATACTGACTGCTGGGATCCGCCCTCAAGAGTTTCTCAGGTCTGGGCTGGGGCCCGGGAACCTGCCTGTCTAACAAGTTCCCTGATGAAGCTGCTGCTGCTGATCTAGAGACCACACGTGGAGAACCACTGATCCAGAGCCCTGTGTTGGTCACAGTGAGTGTGAGGCAGAATAGGGAGCCTCAATATACTTATAGTTTGCTATTACCCATGGCTCTCTTGGTACCTGGTTTGCAAACCTGTTTAAGTTTGCACTTGAACCCAAACTTTATAGGCACTTTTAAAGTCTCAGGGGGTAAATCTTGGAAGAAAGTCAAGTATCTTTCTTGACTCCTTGGAATGCTCTAGAACTTATTTCCTGCCTTAGGAAATATTTCTACACATAGAAGATTTTAGAATTTTTCTCTTGGAGACTAAAGAGTAATAATACACAAGGAGAAAGGCCAGGCCTGGCTATCCTTGCCACAGTGTAAAAATGAGAAATGTAGCTCTGAGGACAGAGATGTAGAACAGTTCATTTGGAGCAATCTTGATATTTTCAAGGTACTGGTAACATCTATCCTTTGAGTCTCAAAGTCCTTTTCTTTGACACACAACTCCAGGCTGCCCTGGCAGACTGCTGGTAGCTGTTGTGTGTGTGTGTGTGTGCGTTGGGGGGGGGGATGGAGGGAGGGTGGGTGACATTGTGGCTTTCATTAGCCTAGACCAGTGATTTTCAGGGTGCTATGGCATGCTGGTGTGCTGCAAGAATTTTAAGACATTCAGTACTTGACTGTTTAGTCAGGGACACTGACCTCTTTTCCCTCAGTCAGTCAAATAAAAAAATGAGAACAGCCAACACAACTATAGCTGTCTGGTGTGAATGAATCAAAGTTGTACATATTCTTTTGTCAGATTTGCAAAAAATATATTTTTGGGTATGCTGCAGAATTTCAGTAATTAGTTTATGTGTGCCATGAGATGAAAAAGATTGAAAATCGCTGGCTTAGATGGATTCTTCGTTATAAACAATTCAAGGACTTCTCCTTAGTGAGTCAGGCAAGATCTTTTGGCCAGGTGAGAATGGAAGGATGTGTGTGTGTGCATTTTAGAACAGTGGTCTCCACTGCTCTGCTCTAAAGACCTCTTTATAGTCTTAAAGAGCTTTAGTTTCTGTAAATAACATCTATTAATATTTATCATATTAAAAATTAAAACTGAGACTTTTAAAGATATTTATTAATTAATTTATTTTAAAATAACTACAATAACAACCCATGTTACCTTTTAAACATATTTTTTATTAAAAACTCTATATACTTTTTGCCCTGGCCAATTTGATACAGTTGGTTAGTTATATATAGTCCTGCAAATCAAAAGGACACCGATTTGATTCCTGGTGAGGGCACATGCCTGGGTTGCAGGTTCGATCCCAGGCTGGGGCATGTACGGGAGGCAACCAATTGATGCTTGTCTTTCACAGCGATGTTTCTCTCCCTCTCTTTCTCTCTCCCTTGCTCTCTCTCTCTAAAAAAAATAAATAAATAAAAACTATATTTTTAAAAACAAATAACTTAGAAGAGTGGCATTGATTTACATTTTTGCCAACCTCTTTAATGTCTGGTTTAATAGAAGACAACTAGATTCTCATATCTCCTACAGTAGCTTGAAAAAGGAGCATTTTGCCAGCCTTTTCAGATAATTTGGTATCTTTTTCGTTACTATATCAAAACTCAACAAATGGTAGTTTCTTAAGAAGTCAGTTGCAATGCAGAATGTACAACCATGTCCATGAACCAGGTGTGCTCTTCCACGTTCAAGTCCATTGGTCTTCCCTGCACTGTGAACGGATCTGTCCTCATACTCAATGCTGGAGATGTAATAAAATCAATTTACTTACTTCTTCAACTAGAGTGTCCTTAATTGAGAGGTTTTTTCCTCTCTGAGTTTATGGTGGTGAAGGACACAATTGCTACTAATAGCTGGTGACGTTGTTTTTGTTGTCCTGTGCCATCAGCAGCTGTACCCACCACCACTTCTGTGTGAATGTCAAGAGAGTGGAAAAGGTGAATAATGTGTTTGTATCTTTAGGAAAATCCTGTTGGCTCCATGGGTTCCCTGGAAAGGTCTCAGTGACCCCCAGAGGTTCATGGGCCAAACTTGAGAACCACTGTGCTGGGACAATGAGGTGACACCTGTGTCCTGTGTTTTTTAAGAAAATCTTTTTGGCTTTTTGATCCTTTCATCTCTCTGTGTGATTGTTAAAGAAAACCCTGCAGATCACTTAAAAACTCTTCTAGTCTTTCTCCAACATTTAATTACAGGACAAAAACATCACCAAAAAAAGCAAAGTCTCCTGAATATAATAAAAATGGTAATTAGTAACCCAATAGGGAGTTACCCTCCAGGCAGTCTTCTAGTGACGTTCAGTACTCTGGAATATACACAAAATAATGTAGGCTTGAACTTGTTGTAAATTTATAGGAATTATCATGAGAAACTGTTATAAAGAGGGAACGCAATAGTGTCCATGATTTTGTCGTTGTTTCAGTCTGGTGGAAGTAATGGGTGAGTCTGGGGCCTCTGAGAACCTCGTGGTGAAGAACTGAGAAGGGTCGAGTACAGAGCCAGGGGTTTAAGTTGGATCTGTAGGAAAGTGATAGTTATGTTCTTAAACATAAGAAGCTCTGACTTGAGCCCAGCTGTTCCCCTGTGTGCCGTGCTCCTCACCAGCCACCTGCTGAACTGGGTCTGCCACACCAGGCTCTCAAGAGATCAGAGAGCCCCAGAGCCTAGCCTCTGAGTCTCACCCTTCTGTGAGTTCGAGGACACAGCCACTTTGGCTCCACATCCTAATCATTCTTAATCTTTGTCTTCCCCTTCCCTTGGAAGCCCTTGCCTAAACTCCTGGTTCCATAGGCCTCCGACTTGCCCTTGACTTTATGGCTCTTTGTGAAGCATTCACCAGGCTTGCCTTGGCTCTTCTTGGCCTCCTGACTCTTATCTTATCCCCTCCCCACATCAGCCTAGTCCCTGGTGTCAGACTTGGATTAGGGTTCAGTGTTTCCTTGGTCTTAGCTCTGACCAGTTTTCCGAGACTGTGCAGTGTTTTGATACAGATGTCATGTCGTTATCACAGGGTAGATACATCCAACAACAAATTTCCAGGGCGGCAGAGATTCCTTTGGAGCCTCAAGATACCCTGAGGTCAAGTTTGTGGTGTAGGTATGGTTGGGATGCTTAATGCATTGACATGAGGGCTCACAAAACATACATAAAAAATAAAAGTCTTCTCAGAGTACATGTTGGCTCTATCTGTGCTGTTGATACCTAGAGCCAAAATAGCCCAGGCCATCCAGTTGCCCATCAACCCCATTTGAATTCAAAGAGAAGTGGCTATTGGGGTACTTTCTGAAGATTAAACCCAGAGTTTGATCCTTCAGGCAAAGACTGAACAGAGTAGAAGCCAGAGAGTCAATAGCCAAAGGAAAGTTTTGTAGAAACATAAAAATTATTTATGACAGCTATGTGACCCTCCAGAGACTGGAGGAGGAACCCCCAGAAATCACCCAATGGTGCTCCGTGGTGTCAGAGATGCTGTTTGCCTACCTCTGCATCTCAGAGACCATCCAAATGCCCAACACATATTAGGTGCTCAATGAAGATCTGATGAGTAAAGGAATAAATTTATAGGTCTGAACAAGACCAAAGTGACCTTGGACAGGAGGGAGAGGGAACTCCTGTCTCTCTAGATCTTCTATCCATGAGTTTGGATTTTGAGGTGTCTAATATGATTGATAATACTTTCAGGCAATAAAGACGGCCTTGGCCTCTTGGAAGAAGGCAAGGAGCAGGACAAAGAAGCAAATGTCCTAGGAAGAGTGAGGTGACAGTATTTTGAAACTAGATGGTTTGGTTGTATGTTAGTTTCCTTCTTTATTTCTCCTTTGTCATCCATAAATAATCAGTTTAATATTCTGGTGCTATCACAACTGTGCTGCAGGGAATAAGTGGGAGGGGTTTATATCCACATTTGGATCAAAGCTTTAAAGAAGAGCAGGTCTTTGTAGGCTGGCCTAAAATAGCCCTCAAAGGAAGATGGTTTCCAGGGAGACAGGCATCAGGATTGTAAGGACCCAGCTGTCCTTCCTGGGAGATTCTTAATTTATTGATTTAATCTTTTTAAAAGTCAATGTTCTGCCTTGAGATGCTATATTTGACCAACTTGAGCCCGTTACTTCCTACAGCTTAGCACGAACTGAGGACCTGTGGGAGGCAGTGTCTAGAAAACATGTACTTGGCATTAACCTGAGTCTGCCTCTGACTACTGATTGCAGTAAGCCACAGGGCTGTCCCCACTAGATCACCAGCCTCAGGATGGCGGTGGAGAAGATGGAGCCACCCACATGACAGGAGCTGATGCCTACAATCACTTGGAAGTGCTGTTGACATCAGTGTTGGCGGGTGACCACACAGTGACACGGAGCATCAGTAGAGGGCAGGACAGTTTTGTGGTCAGATTTCTGACACCCATTGGTTTCAAGTTGACTTAAAAACATTCCTTTGCTCCTCCAACAGATAGGTGCTTTTTGGACAGGTGGCCTCCACAAGGTGCTCCCTCGACTTCCTGCCAGAAGCAGCAGGAAGGCAGGGCTAATTCAGTTTGCAGTCAGGTCGCTACAGTGAAGTGTCTACCAAGGGGCTTGGTGTTGCAGGTTCTAAGCGAGTGGAGGTTGTGGCTGTCATGAGGGAACATTTTTTGTTTGGCAACACAGTATATGGCAACATATTTGAAAATTTTGTCTCAGATTTAATTAGAAACAAATTTTATACCACATTTATCTGCCTGATCTCCCCTCCTAGACTCCCCCAGCACATTTTGTCACAGGTCTTTTTCTCAAGGGCAGTCGGAATTTCCCAGCACAGTAGAAGCATATAGTTCAGAGGTAAAGAACTTGGGCTCCGAAGTTGGCAGACCTGCTCAAGCCTTGGGTTTGCTGTGCGCTGTGTCGCAGGCATCCTGTGCCCTCCATCTCCATCTGCAAAGTGAGGGTGGCAGCGCCCACCCTCATCGGGCAGTCATGAGGACTAGTGCTGATCCCTGTCATGCACCCAGCAAAGTGCCTGGCCCATAATAAACAATAAAACAAATAATAAAAGCTGCTTTTAAAAATAAAAGTTAGCCACTTATATCATTATACATCCTTTCAATCTCCTAAGATACTCACTCTTTAAAATGTTGTTTCCTCATCAGACCAGGTGACAGAGCAGCTGTTCAGGAGGGGTGTTCGCTGCCAGCTCTGCCACCTCACTCACCCCTGCTTTCCCCACATCTCGGGGCTCTCTTTCTGGCAGCCACTGGGATGACCGTGTTTGGAGTTGTGAGAAGGGGCTTTGCCAGAGCACAGCCTGGGGCCTGCAGAGACTGGGAACCTGGGGTTCTCCTGTGAAGTACACCCTCTCTGGAGAGGCTCACCAGCCAGGGCCTGCAGGGAACAAGCAGGGGTGGGGGCATCTGCCTGCCCTGAGGAGCTTCCACTTGGACACCTTGCTTTCCCAAAGTAGGCCTTGGACTGCGTGTGTGGTGTGCAGTGTGTTTGGTGTGTGGTATATACATGTGTGTGTGTGATGCGTATGTGGAGTGTCTGTGATAGGGCATTCATGTGATGTGTGTGCTGTGTGTGTTCATGCCCATGTGTGTGCATGAGCGTGTAAGGCGGGGCACTTCCCAAGTTTTCTGCTCACGCATGTGTACAGCAGTCGCCCATGCAGGCATCCACCCAGCCTTGCCTAAGTGATGCAGCCTCCACAACTGTGCCTGTTGGATCGCAGATCTGCATCTGGGAGAGGAGCAGGACTTGGCCCCACAATGGGAAGATGCCCGCTGCCTTCCATGCTTCAGAGCAAAGCAGCCTTTCCCGAGCTCCGCGGTGAGGAGCCCCACCTTTTCCTGGCCCGTGTTTACTCCTGTCTCTTAAGTATCCAGGGACCTCAGAGGAGCCATCCCACTTCCACCTCATTACTGAGGCCTCTCCCACCACAGACGGTCTGCTGGATCCGCCGTGCAGTGAGCTGGGGTCTGCAGACAGGCTTGGCCCCCTCTCTCCCTGCTGCTCTGCAGGGTCTCCAGATTAACCCTCCCCCCATCTGTCCAGGGTCAACAGAGCCTGTCATAAACGGTTCCTCTCCAGAGTGTGATTGGCTCTACAGACCAACAGCCAGAATATTCAGAGTTGAATTTTCTCCGTTTGGGGACCCAGCCGGCCAGTCCTGTGAAATAGTTGTCAGCATGACAACAGGGTCTGTGGTTAGACTCCCGCAGCTGCGAGCCACCTCTTTTCTCCCTCCCCGGCAGGTCTGGCCCGTGGGTATTTTCAAGGTAGGAAAACAGATCACATGTAGCAGACTTATGTGAGGACTCCACAGCTGAATGCAGGTTTTTGGTGAATTGTTGCCTTGCTGCTGTGTCAGTGCTGAGCCACGTGTCTTCTGCTCTCCCTTCGAGTGACCTGCGTGTGTGCCACCAGCGGGAGACACCTTCTCAAGCCCAGACTTTGGCACCAGCCAGGACTCAGGCTGATCTTGTTCTCACTGACAGCAAGGACTGATTTCACTCACTGTAAGGTAGCTAGATGAGGTTGGTTCCAGCCTGGAGATGTTTCACAGGTACTGAAAGTCTGAGAGTGTCCCTGCTGCATATGCATCTAGAAAACCGCAGGTACAAAGTCATAATGACCCCTAGACCTAGAAAGTGAACATCCTACATCCAAGCTGCCATCTGAGAGCGGCCCTTTGCCTTCTTCCTCCTGTTCCCTGAACACCCTGACATGTGACTGTCTGAAAAACAAAGAGAGAATGGGAGAAATGTGGCTTGTTTTGATGGGTGCTGTCAGGGAAATATTTAAAAATGGAACACGATGTGTTGGGCCCGAGGAAAAGGCCTTAATTACTTGAGCTGAAATTTCTTTGGTGCCTGAGGTTTCATGACAGTCCCTTTGGAGCTGTGACAGTGTCGGACTCACTGATGAAGCTGCCAAAATGTGGAGAAGAATCTTATTGCACGTTTTCCCTTTTCATTTGCTCTCCTGGCAAATGGTACTGTGGAGGTTGTAGCGAGGTTCTCCGGAACTTCTACACCATCAGTATTTGCTCTTGTCATATGGCTGAGTTTCGTGTGGCTTACGTTTTTCAGGGATGTAAAATTGCCCCTGGGTTTGAGGTTTCCCTACACACCCCTGTCTGTCTCATTAGAAAACACACACTCATTTTCTGTCACTGCTGCCGCCTTGCAAAACAGTGCACAGAGGTGTTGAGAGATGGGATCCTGACCTGAGAGTGTGAACAACGGCTCCTGTCACCTGGGGGACAGTCAGGGCTTGGGTCTCTGCTCACAAGCCCTGACCACTTAGTGATCACTGTGTGTATGGCATGGCCTTTGACACAGCCTGCTCCTGGCTGATACATTCAGAGCGCCAAGCGGTCTGTGTGCGCTCTCACATCACAGCAGCTGTCAGCCTGCCCACTGTCTCCCGGTGTGGGCGCTGCTACCTTCCTGTTTAGTGGATGGAAGAGCTGAGGCTGAGAGAGGTTAAGCGCCTTGGTTAAAGTCACAAAGCTAGTTCATTGTGAACTGGAACCCAAACTATGTCTTTCCCTAGAACCAGAGGATTCTATTTCCCACTGGAACTACATGACCTAGAAAGAAGCATTTGAGCCAGGGGGCTGAGAGGGCCATCCCCAGCCTGCTCTCTGCTCTCCAGGGGACAGTGTGTCTGATCACAGTGGACGAAGATTCTCTGCTGGGGCTCTTGCCCACGTCCATAGCTGGACTTCAGGGTGCCCATGAACACCCCTGCAACTGTATGTACTATGTGTGCTATGTGAGACGTGTTCTTTTCTGAAGAAAGGACATGTAATTTACTGATTCACAAAGGGCTGATGCCCCTCGACATGTTAGGAACCCCTGTATTATGACTTAGGGTCACAACACTCTACTATGTTGTCTGCTTCTCCTCTAGGTTTTTTGTTGTTTTTTTTTTTTTGCCTCTCCTGCATCCTTGCTGCCCACCCCATTTTGTTAAATTATTAGGAATTCAGTTCAGGGCTTATTTGATGATGATGTGAGGTGAATGGACCACCAAGGCAATCACCTTGACTCTTGTGGTGTGAGAAGGCCTGCCCACCTGTACTTTCTGACATGTGACCCAAACTCAGTGGGTTCTGGACCATCTCTGAGTGGAGACACTGGGCACAGACATAAGAAGGCTCCTTGCTGGCCCAGTTCAAGGTGATTGGCAATAGGGTGTGAAGGTCTGGTTTTATTGGCATGGAAGATCATGGGCTGTGTGTTCACTGAGCCAGGAGTCCCTGCTTTCCTCTGCTGGACTCTCACCAAAGCTTCATTTGGGATCACAATGGTCTTGCTTACCCTGTAGGCAGGGTCTGGAACTTGAGGGGCTCCCTGCCAATGACAAGGCTCATACTTTCCTGTTGAACAGATGGAAAGTGGCAGAGGTTGGAGGAAGATTGCACCCTGGTCTTTCTGACTCACTTTCTTAAAGTAAGAGCTGCAAGATGAACTCTCACATGGAGTAAACCTAAGCAACACCACTTCAGGCAGGCGATCGGCAGAGAGATGAGAACCCCAAACATAGAGTATTCCCAAATGATCAATTGTTTTCTTCTGAATGGGGGTCATGTCAGAAATGTACCCTCTAAATTATAGAGAGTCAGGAGCACGCTGGATCCAAGGTATCGTGTCCAAGTGAAGAGAAGCTGTGATGAAACCTGAACATTCCTTTCCCAAGATCTCTTTTTCTGGAACTATTCAGAAAGCCACGAAACCAGCATCAATTTTTCTGTTTATCTTTGGTTAACGAAAACGGACCTTAATAGTTGGAAAACAGGTTTTTAAAAATCATTTTTTGCTTATTACCCATCCCATTCCCAACCTGAGAATAGCCTTTCGTGGGTGGATTAAGACCACCTCTCACACCTTCAAATATTACCAAATAAAGGTATTTTGTTTTACTGGTTGACCGGGCTGTTCATACCTGCAACTAGATGAGAGCTGAGTTTTCGTCACTTCTGCTTCACGACATGTAAATATATGTGAAAGTTTTTGGGCGGATTGGAGGAGCAAGGGGTATTGGTTTGCTTGAAACTAAGAAGTGGTTTTAGGTTCGAGCTGCCTTAAATCACTTTTGGATAAGGTGTGTGGAGGCAAATTAATGAAGGATTTGTGTTCCAGTTCATAACCCGAAGCAGGTCCTGTGCTGGGGCCAGAAGGTGAACAAGTGTGCGGGCAGACCCACTGTTGCCTGTTCACTGTTTGGACAGAAGAGAAAGCTCCTGAGAAAAGAACTGGGCTTAAGAAAATTCTTCCCCCTCTACCCCGAGCTTTAAAAATGTATGAAGAACAGAATATAGCTTAAATAAAGCCCTCCTATTCTTGTCTCCTAGGAGGTGTGAGCCACAAGGGAATAGAGGCTCTCCCAATGGGAGAACATGGGACACTCAGAAACCCACCGCTGGGCCGAACACCTGGTCTGCTCCTTGTAGACATGTGAACTCGAATGAGTAACTTAAACTTTGTGTGCCTCAGTTTCCTTATCTGTAACATGCAGGCAATAACTTGCCCTATGAGGCTGTTGTGAGGATTAAAGCGGTTAATATGTACTATGTATACTGGCTAGGGTCGAAGTTGGCTCGTGGTAAGCCCTAGATAAAGGACAGCTGTGACTGCAGCTGCTGTGTTGCAGCACTTGCCTTCTCCATGCTCTAGGGCGCCAGGGTCTGAATTGCTGGACTTTCATGGGGTGGTCTACCCCACCTCTCCCTCCCCTGCCAGAACTTTACCACTGCAGACAAAAGTCGGTGTCTCCTCACCCTAAAGGTCTCTGAGAAAGGACATTCCACCAGTTCCTCAGTTATCTGATCTGTAATAGTCCTTCTACTCAGAAAGTTTTCCTTGGAAGTAAATTAACCTCTTCTTGAAATTAAAGCCATTCCCTCTCACTGAAGCCACTGTAAGACAGAAAAGTGCTTTATTTCCTTAAAATAACTCTTCTCTATTTAAATGCTCTAGTAAGTCCCTTTTCTAGCTTTCCTTCTCCTGTAAGGAATTAGAATCATTGTACTTTTCTCTACAGCTCACTTCTATTACTGACTTGAAGTGTTCTTGCCTTCTTGTTTTCTGTGTTATCACTCTTCAAAACAAAGCCACACCTGTAATGAGCCAGGTAGGACAATGCTTGCACAGGCAAGTAAGAGATTACTACTTCATAATTCCATTCTTATTTAGTTCTGGTATTATACTTGTGTTCATGGCCACAGTCAAAGGTATGAATAAGAAACTAACAGCCTTCAACTGAGCAGACCCTTCTTGACCTTCTTCAGTGTCTCATCATTTTCTTCTACTTGCCATTCACTGTTTTGGGATCTTATGATCTTTTTGAGCTAGATGCACATCCAGATTTGGATTTGTCTTTAAATCTAATGAACATGTAAGCTCCTTATGGAACAACATTTGACTCTAGATCCTAGTACTCATGACACTGGGCTCAGAGTAGATCTTCAGAATTCATTGTTAGATGAATTTCCTAGGCCACCACTAACAATGTGCAGTGAGAGGCCCTGTTAGGGTTCAGGTAGGCGCTGTGACATCCTCTGACAGGCTTCCTTTTGCCCATATTCCCACATGGACACAGCTGGGAAATGTACTAACTTGGAAATGTGATTCTTAGATTTTTACCCCAAGTGTTATTTTGTCTTAGAGTTGGAAATTCTCGAGAAGCGTTTTTAAAGCCTCACAAAGGGAAAACTTGAAGTGCTTGGAGCTTGCATGCCGTGTTAATGAGCCCTTTGGAGAGGCTTGGGGAGGAAAAGTGGGACATTGTGAAATGAAACCAACAATTGCAGTGTCTTATAACTCCGACTTGGTGGGAGACACTGGTTCAAGTCACACTTTCCACTGGGTCACTGTGTGTGAGTAACACTCTTCAACAAGAATCACATAGTCACTTACTAAATATCCATCAGTCAGATTTACTTCCCTCTACTCCAATGCATGTCCCTGACACGCCAGTCAGCTGGCCCTGCTCCCTGCATAGTCTCATTTCTGTGGCTTTACTAGGGCTATTTTCTTGGAGGGAGGCCCTGCCCCTTCTCCAGTCTAGGGACATTTAAATCTACCCTAAACCTTCCTTTATCACTGTTCTTATTCTCTCCTTATTCATGCGTGCAAGTTTTGCCTTCCCAACAACTCATCACTGAAGGTGAACCACGTCCCCGGTAGAGTGTGGTACAGAAGAATGCAATCTAGACCCATGGGCCCCAAACCTGGCCGATTTCCAGAATCACCTGGGGACGTTTAAAAAAGATCTACTGAACCAAAATCTCTGGAGGCGAGGCTCAGGAATAGGCTTTTGAAAAGTTCTAATAGGAAAGTGATAATAGCTCAAGTTTGAGAATTATCATGATGGGAGAGGAGCCCGTGTCAAGTTCTTGGTACTCAAGTGGGTGTAGAGGCTCTGACTGGCCATGGTCCCACAAAACCAAAAAGGCTTTCTCCTTAAGAGGTACTTAAGAGGTGCTCTGTGAGTCCTAGCGTTAGAGACCAGGAGAACATTCAGCTCTGACACTGAATATATAGAGATACTGGCTTTTTGTTCCCTGGAGATATTTTGGTATTTTCTTATTTTTAATATATCCTTCATTACATCCATCTCCAAACTAAACACCATTGCTGTTACCAGTTCATCAATTTTGCATTGAGATAAACAAGGCTTTGCTTGGCAAGTAATCATTTTCCATCTCTCTTACTTTAAAGGATGGCTCTTATTTGGCCAATGTACAGAATAAACTCTATTCATCTTAGTTCTTAGGAATGGTTTTGCTCATGACATGCTTGTCCATCTCAGGTGGTACAACCCCAGCTCCCATCATCATCACACTCATTATACTCTCCTAGGCTATGTCTGTTTAAATGTGGTGTTGGGTTGGAAGTCCTTTCATTTATTTGGACATGGTCTCAGCTGTAAGTTCCAACTTTTAGACTCACACAGCCAGCTTTGCTCAGATGCTTGTCTGCACTCTTACTAACCTAGTGTGGACTGTCCCATCAATCTCTACCCTTCGGCCTTGGAAATGCTTTAATATGTCAATATGACAGAATTTTCTGAATCCAGAGGCATCAAGTTTTACTTCCAATGTAATATCCACGTATTTTATTTCCAATGATCGGGAAGGCAGTGATATCAGTATTAGTAAAACCATTTGTTGAGAACCTAATACGTGTAGGACAATGTACTGGGACTCCAAAGATTAGTAAAAGAAGGTCCTTGCTGTAGAGAGGAGTGCACTCTGATGGGGGGTGCAGAATACCATTCACTAAAAAAAATTTACAAAGTCAGACCACAGTTTCAAGAATCAAATGAATAGCCCCAGGACTCACCACCTCAGGCTTTGGAGGAAGGCTTGACTATGGGAACTTCATGGAGGCTCCACTACAACATAGAGCCTGGCTTGTAGCAGATACTCGATGAACACCTGCTAAGTGAGTAGAGGAAGGGCTGGATGATGGCAAGATACATGCTGTGCCAGTTGGAATATAGGTAAAACATACTCAGGAGAAGACACACACATAGATATGGCTTTTTTGCCAATGAACGGTGAACCTGTTTTATCAGGAAATAGCATGAATGAGAAACATAGGAAAACATATCTTCTTGTTAAGGTTAATCTTTATGTTACTTGTGGTAATCATTTATTGATCAGCAACTAAATTAGTGGCACTTACTAAGTATATAGATTAAAAACTCACTGTGTAAACGCATTAATTCACAATATGACAGGGGGACAAGTGACATGCCTATTCAATCAGCTGAGCTGTGTACCATAACTACCTGATTTGTTTGGTAATCAACTCATTTGTATTCTATCTTCTTCCA
The DNA here is from genome assembly GCA_007922815.1 of Macrotus californicus. Taxonomy (NCBI): domain Eukaryota; kingdom Metazoa; phylum Chordata; class Mammalia; order Chiroptera; family Phyllostomidae; genus Macrotus; species Macrotus californicus. The sequence goes on from VMDR010002545.1 coordinate 35,309, forward strand.
GAACAGATTTAATATCAGACCATTTACAAGAACTAAGACAGGAAGCAAGATGTAAAGAGGCAGGAAAAAATGAAAGTAAGCTGGACTAATCGAGTATCCTTATAGATTGGGCTAAAATGAAAGCACGTGAATTACCTAGAACCAGGAATTAAATAAGTTTATGAGAGAAGAAGGAAGAAACCTTTCTCCTTGCTCTGAAGCCCAGAAGGAAATTTTTCCATGGGACTACTTGTCATCCCAACCTCTTAGTTAACTGATGCCATTCCAATCTCACTGCCACAGGCCTCTTACTATCAGTAGCTAGCCAGCCTTGTACGGGCTAGGCACAGTGCTACATCCCGTGCACACGTTTCAGAACTGTAATCCCTCAGCTGCTCTGTGAGTAGGCCCTGTAATCTGCCCCCTTTGCAGGTAGCCTTTTTCATGTGCAGCCCTTCCTACAAGCAGCTGGGTGCTCTCTGTGAGCGTCTCTCCCCGTGGGAGTCAACACAGAGAGAGGGAACGGACTGCAGCTAGCAGGAGGCTTCCCCCAGGGCTCTGTTCTGCCAGAGCAGCTCAAGGAGGATCAGGAGAGGGTATCAAGACTGAACAAGGGAAGAACCATCTCGAGTCATTAGGAACATTGGTGTTGATCAACAACCATCTTAGATGTTTAGAAGCAACCATGGTGTGGAGTCAAAGCCACTTTCCTAGGGGGTAAAGGTGGACAGCCACCGCACATCTCTCAGCTCCTCTCTGCGTTAACAGGGGCAGAGAAGAGCACCACCCTCTCCATGGAGATGTATGTGATGGCATACATAAAGTAGTAAAATACTTTATTATTGAATACCACATATTATTCAGCCCCAATTTAAAATCCTACTGGTTCTTTTTTCTGCATAGGTCCTAAGAATCACTCACATCCCTATCACCCGGTTCCTCAGCATTTCTCACCTCATTCTTTTCGGTACAATTTACTCCTTCCACGTGCCCTCCAAGGTGCCCCAAGTCCCCGTAGTTGGCCGCCTCTCAGCCCTGCCTGTCCTTTTCTTGTCATCACCTAGTATTATATGACTTTAGACAGGAAAAGGGAAGGGGAAAATTTACTGTTGTGCAAACATCCTTATTTTTGAAAAGGCAATTTTGTTAAAAAATAAATAAAAAATTTAAATCTACCTATCCTCGAGTCACCTTGACACATCAGCTCATCACTGCCCCATAGCACTTGTAGTTTCTCCCTGTGCATCTGTGACTTCATGTGACTGTGACCACAGAGTAGGCACCAGACCTGGTTCTGCTAATTCTAGTCATTCAGCACTGCTATGAACATTTCCTAAGTTGCTCCGTTGCCTTCATTATTACTGTGTTACTGGTTGTAAACTGTTGCATGTGATAAAATACCTCCTGATGAAACAATGTTATTACTGCTGGACATTTAGATTTATTTTAATAAATAATGCCATAATTAATACTTTGCACATATAGCCCCCACCCCCACTTTTAACTTACAGAGAAAAGTGTTTATAATTGTTTTTCTAAAAGCCAGGCAAGATTTTCTAGCTTCCCTATTTATTTATCAGTCTTCCCAGGTCTATCTGCCTGGGGTCTTCTGGTCAGTGAGGCAAAGATTTAACTGCTGTTTTTAATCATGACTTTTCCCACCATAAGTCTCCTTGGATGCTGTTTCGTGTTCTCGGGAAAGACCAGAAGAGTTACGGCGATGGCCTGATAACACTTGCCTCATGGTCACTGACTTTGGAGCGGTGATCTTGTCTGAAGCAATCAGAGAATTTCCACACAGCAGGGCAACGGAGCCTCACCAAGTCCCACTCAAGCCTACAGGCCTGTGGTGGTTCTTTGACCTGAAGCAGATGTGCTGTCTTCCCACTGTATCATTCAGTATCCAACGAGGAAAATGAGAACCACTCTGAGCATTTAAACAGAGGGCATGTGATACAGTGGGGTGGTTGACACAGATGATGGAAAGGCTGAGAAGCAGAAAGGGGTGGTAAAGCGCTGAGAGACACAGCAGCAGGAAGCCACTGCTGCCCCAGGGCTGAAGCACAGAGCCAGAGTCCCTTGGCAGAAGCTGGAACCAGTGACCTGTCCCAGCATAGGTGAAGCCATGGAGCAGATGACTCTTCTGGAAAGCTACCCAGGGTGGAGAGAAGGGCAGAAATACCCTGGCTTCTCCTTCCCATTTCCCTTCTTATCTCCCACTGGTGCCTTTCTTTGGTTGAAGAAAACCCAGTGTCATGAGAGCCTGCAACACATGACTTCTACACACAACTTCCAGGGACGAGCTCCCCCAACCTCACCACCTATGACACAAAGTGAAATGGGGAAAGGATTAGCAGTGAGCCCAAGGCACAAGAATTGACACAAAATCACACTGGCAAATATTCTTTCGAAATAGCAGCAAGGAAAGAAAGAAAAATCCTCCAGAAGAGCTGGTGATGAAAGCAAGAGGAAACTACACAGTTTACTTTTAAGCACCCATATCAGCTATAGCTTTGGCCTTTTTCATTGCAAATGATACCTCTGGCTACTTTGAGCCAAAAGATGATTTACTGAAGACTATCAGTAGGTCACAGAATCTCTGGGAGAACAGGATCAGGTGTAGAAGCTATACAACCAGAAGCACAAGTTACATGTGATGAGGGTGGGGATGGGGGTGGCTGTTACCACAGAGGTGGGGCCAGGCCTCGGACTCACCCAGCAGACAGCCTGAACTGGACACCATAACTGGCTCTCCCTGGCACTGCTTCTAAGAGCTGATATCTCCCTGCCAAGTGGCACCAATCTCCTATGGAGTATATTCAACCCCTTCCCTACCTTCTCCTGGACTTGACTGAGTAGAAGGCATCTTACTGCCCAGCCTGTGACATATGCCTATACCCCAGCTGCAAAGGAGGCTGGGAGAGAGAGTCTGGCTTCTAGTTTGGGGAAGAGTGACTGCTATGGACTAAACTGTGAGCCTCCCCACTCTCTCCTCCCTGGCAATTCATATGTTGAAGCCTTAACCCCAATATATCTGTATTTGAAGGTAGGGCTTTTAGGAGGTAATTAAGCTTAAATGAGGTCATAAGGTGGGATCCTAATGTGATAGAATTGGTGGCCTTTTAAGAAGAGGAGGAGAGAAAAAGAGATGGAGGGAGAGAGAGAGAGACAGACAGACAGGCAGAGAGAGATCTCCCCACATTGTGAGCACCAGGGAGAGGGTGAGAGGGGTGCCTGGGCCGTCTGCAAGCCAGGAGGGCAGCACTCACTAGGATCTGACCACGCTGGCACTTTGATCTTAGACTTGTAGCCTCCAGAACAGTAAGAAAATACATCCTGTTGTGTAAGCTACGCAGCCTGAGATGACTAAGACAAGGCCTCAGTATGGGAAGACCAAGTTCACCATAAGAAGATTGTTCACACGCTGTTGAATGGCCACACATGTGATAAATGCCCAGAACACCACATTACCAAATTTTGTTCACTACAGGATATTATCAGGTCTTGCTACACTTGTGACCATTAAAAAGAAATACAAATAAGAGAAGTGGAGGCACTGCTGCTGAAATGGTTACAATGCTAATGCCACCTGCCACAGGAGAGGACTGGCTCCTTTTATGCTCCTGTTCTGATGGGTGACATGCTTCCCATGGCCATATGGTAGCCCTGTCTTCTGATAGGTGTTGGTATGAGGTGGTCCAAACCTAAACTTACAAAATTTATTTGAGCCAAGAAGAGCCTACACCTGGAAGCAAAATCTCAACAGATGGAGATAAATGCTTTGGATAATAACAATTCTGCAGTTTCTTTTCACGCATTTGAAATTAAGAAGGGGAGGTAATGCAGATTACGTGAAGGTGAGAGAAAGCAAGGTGGGGGCTGGATCACAGTTAACTAGAAGGGCGTGTGTTCTCTTGGGGACGGTGATGGTTTATTTCAAAGGTGTGTTCATCTGGATGCACAGAAGCAGTGGGCAGGGCTTGCTTAAGGCAAAGATAAGCCTTTTACTCGAGGAGTTGTATGCCTGGGGCATGGCTGCCCACCACAACCTGCCCAGTAGGGATCTGTGATCAGATCACCAACCTTAGAGTGAGAAGGGAACTTGGAGAACACTCTGCTTATTTTCCATCCAATGCAGACTCTTCCAAGTCTTCCGAGAGCTCTAGTGGTTGCAAAGATTGTCTTTTTCTGACTGCTATTGGTATGTATTTCTGTAATAAGGCTGTTCTTCCACAGACTCGAAATTACATGACAAACTAACAAAGAATGTGTATACGTCAGCCCCATTCAGGGGCAAGGGCTAGAAGGACAGAACCAGAGTCATCCCTGGGGAAGACTATTCTAAACACGCCGAGGCTTCAGAGGATAGCAGACACCACTCTCGTTCATCTCCTTTGAGACTGTGTTCCCGGGGAGTAAGATTGACTGAGGTATTTTTGTAGTAACCATTGATGGAGTGTCCCCCTGTATGTCTTTCACTATACTAGGCTTTGGGTATAAAAAGTTGAATAAGACATGGTTCTTAATTCAGTTGAGTAAGAAAGGCAAACAGGAAGAGATCATTGGAAGATAAGTCACTACAAGAAAAGAATGAGCACAAGTATTGTGACAGCCGGGAGGAGGGAGCATTTGGCTCTGCCTGGGGAGAGCCAAAGACGGTTCAAAGACTAGGTGCTTTGAGGGTGCCACGGTGAGGCCTTCAGGGTGTCTCCAAGGCTTCTATCTGAGAGACCAGCTGGACACAGCCACTGGTAACTTCTTGGGGATGAGGTTAGGTAGGCAGGGGCAGTGTGGCTAGGCCGGGGCGAAGGGTACCTGGATAAAAGTTTCTCTGATGGAGGAAACTGGAGACTCAGGATCTGAATATGGTGTTTCTTCCATAGTCTGTTCTTTAGAGATTACTGAAAGAGCCTCCTTGTTCCTTTCTTCTACCTCTAAAAATTAAAACAACAAAAAACAAAACATAACACCCTGCTTACAATCTACTCCAGTCTGCTGCTGCAGCCACACACAGTCCACAGATGAATGTGGCTGGGTACCAGTAGAACAGGCAGAAGTCTGGATTTGGCCCAAGGGCCATGGTTTGCCAACCCCTGGTCTACAGGATCAAATTTTAAAATGCAACATTGTTGACACTGAGTTTGTGATTTCTGAGGTCCATTGTGAGATTGTGCATGTATGCAGGACCGGGTGCGGGGAGACACCGCTGCGGAAAGGCACAGGGGGCTCAGGAAGGAAAGTGAGGGGCAGATGGAAGAGGTTCCTCATAGCTCCTGGGAAGAAAGGGTGACATTGGAAAAGCAAGTCCCACTCATTGTTCCTGGCAGAGTGCATCCTGGACGCTGTCCCACTGTCTGACTGCGTCCTGGCTAGCTGCTGCGAGGCAGGAGCTGCATTCTGTCCCTGAGGTGACTGTGCACAGGATAATTTATATTTTGGTGTAAACGCACCTCAAGCTCCTTCGAGATGAAAGACCCTATATAAAACTGAGTTATGACCCTGCTTAATAGGAGCACTGCTGAGCTTTTCCAAAAGTGGAGTTAAACCCCTCTGGCATCTGTGAAGGGCTGGCTGTAAAGGACCATTGGCCATCGTAGCAGCTCTAATTTTTGCTGTGTGCCATAAATCATTCTCCTCCAAGTCCAAAGGCAGCTTTGGTTTTTGCCAAAACACTAAGGAGGATGATCTCCAACTGGTCCAAGCTGAGGCTGAATCTTTACTTTCTAAGTTGTTTGGGACATATGGAGAACACACACTTGCACACCCACTCACTCATGCTCACACACACACTCCCAGCCTCTCACACACTCACACACACATTAATCTCCCATAATCACACGTTCCAGAATAGCTATTCCCTTACCCTGTAACTTCCTATGGCTTCTCATGACTCTGGTTTTGTTTGTGACCTCGTCTCACTCCTTTGTCACTCTGTAGCCCAGAAGGGCTACATTTTTGTGGAGCAAAGCTATCAACAGGTGTACCTCTCTCCTGTCAGAGATCCAGGACTCCACAGACCAGCTTCGCACTGGGCCTTCCTTCAGACAGTATCAGACAGGGCATACCAACATGTCTTTTTTTAGAAAAGACCATAAGTGTCTTATCTTACTTATTTGGAATTTTCCACAGCTCTTTAACCTCTAGTTTAGGAAAAGTTGGTTTGAGGGTTCTTCAAATGTCCCTGAGCTGGTGCGGCAGTTCTGCGAGCTCATTGTGCTGGAGGTAGATGGGCGCCTCCACCTGCCAACAGAGCACCTCATTTCCATCTCTCCTCCCGACTGACTAGAAACCTTGTGGTTAAAGCAGCACACAGCCTCTATTCAGAGCTCAAACGTAGAGCTGCTATATCGGAGGCAGCTTTTGGATTTAAGGGACTCTCAGGAGATGCATTCGAGCGGCTCCTTAAATATTCCATTTTAAACTCTCACTAAGAAATCAGGGGTCTCATCAGGTAAACGTTTTCTTTTCTTTTTCATGGATTTGTTTGAAAAGATGGTAAAGAAAAGCATGTCAGTGAGTGTTGGGAAAAGCCAGCTTGCTTTCTAGCTTTTTCCTGTTGAACAGGGCTTGTGTCTGTTCCTCTGAAAGGCCACGAAACAAGAGATTCATGGAGAGAACTGCAGCGGCTGTGCTCTGGGTGGAGAAAGGGCCGCACGTCTAAGGATTGGGTGTGTGTGGGGGAGCAGCCCTCGGGGGTGTACAGGTATTAGAGGCTGGGAACACAGTCAGGTCAGTCTTATTTACTCTCTGCTGCAGTTGCTTGGAGGGTGGTCACGTGACCAGCTCTATCTTGTCATCCTAGCTTCTTTTTTTTTTAAGTATATTTTATTGATTATACTATTACAGTTGTCCCAAATTTCCCCCCTTGTCTCCCTCCCACCAGTACCCCACTTTTCTCCAGCAATTCTCCCCCCTTAATTCATGTCCGTGAGCCATGCATGTAAGTTCTTTGGCTTCTCCATTTCCTTTACTATTCTTAATATCTACCTGTCCATTTTGTTCCCACCAATTATGCTTCCTAATCCCTGCACCATTTCACCTGTTCTCCCCCTCCCCTCTCTCAGCTGATAACCCTCCAGATGATCTTCATACCTATGATTCTGTTCCAGTTCTGGTTGTTAGTTTATTTTGTTTCATTTTTTGTTTTTTTGTTTTTAGATTTAGTTATTGATAGTTGTGAATTTGTTGTCTTTTTAATGTTCATGGTTTTAATCTTCTTTTTCTTAGACAAGTCCCTTTAACATTTCATATAATAATGGCTTGGTGACGATGAACTCTTTTAACTTGACCTTATCTGGGAAGCACTTTATCTGTCCTTCCATTCTAAATGACAGCTTTGTGGGATAGAGTAATCTAGATTGTAGGTCCTTGCTTTTTATCACTTTGAATATTTCTTGCCAGTCCCTTCTAGCCTGCAAAGTTTCTTTTGAGGAATCAGCTAATAGTCTTATGGAAACTCCTTTGTAGATAACTAACTGCTTTTTCTTGCTGCTTTTAAGGTGTAGTCTTTATCTTTTACCTTTGGCATTTTAATTATTTTGTGTCTTGGTGTGGTCCTCTTTGGGTTCAACTTGTTTGGGACTCTCTGTGCTTCCTGCATTTGTATGTCTATTTCCTTCGCCAAATTAGGGAAGTTTTTTTAAATTATTTTTTTCAAGAAGTTTTCAATTTCTTGCTCTTCTTCTTCTGTCATCCCTATGGTTCATATGTTAGTGTGTTTGGAGATGTCCCAGAGGTTCCTCAGGCTATCCTCATTTTTTTTTTTGAATTCTTGTTTCTTCTTTCTGTTTTTATTGAATATTTATTTCTTCATTATGTTCCAAATTATTGATTTGAACCCCAGTTTCCTTCCTGTTACTATTAGTCCCCTGTGGATTTTTCTTTATTTCACTTAGTATAACCTTCATTTCTTCCTTTATGATTTTGCCATCTTTAATGAGTTCTCTGAGCGTCCTTATCACCATCATTTTGAACTTTGCATCTGATAGGTTGGCTATCTCTGTTTCATTTAATTCTTTTTCTAGGATTTTGTTCTGTTCTTTCATTTGGGCCATATTTCTTTGTCTCTTCAATTTGGCAGCCTCTTTGTGTTTATTTCTGTGTATTAGGTAGAGTTACTTTTACTCCCTGTCTTAGTAGTGTAGCCTATGTAAAAAAGGCACCTATAAATTGTGTGGGGTGGAGCCTAAGGTAATTGCCAGAATGGGGCAACCTGCTTTACTGCTGTGGCCCTGTGTGCGAGGAAGGCTTGGAGAGGGGACACTGCTCCTTCTTGGCCCCTGGAGGTTTGCCCGGCACTCGCCTTGTTTCTAGTCACTTCACCCACTTCCTGTAGCTGCAGCCCTGGTGGTGAAACCCAGAGTGGTGGGTTTGCAAAAGTTCTAAGTCCGTGCAGGCCTTTCCAGTGATAAAAATTCAGCTATTTCTTCTGCTGCCCCAACCCCAACTGGGTTTTACAGCCAGAGGTAACCAGGGATTTATCTTCACAATGCTGGGATCCTGGGCTGTGTGGTCTGGCCTGGGCCTGGTATCACTTGCTCCTAATATATCCCTCCTGATTTTTATCCACCACACGCGAATGTGGGGCTGTCTGATCCACTGCCGCCTCTCCATGCCACACTGCCTCTCTGCCTATCTCTGTGACTTTTCCCCTCCTGCCTGTCTGGGTGAATGTGGCTTTTTTAAGTCCTTTGTTGTTGGACTTCCATACAGCTCGATTTTCTGATGGTTCTGGGTGCTATTAGTTTTGAGATATGGTTGTAACTCTTTCTATGGTTGTGCGAGAAGGCAGAGAGTGTCTACCTACACCTCCATCTTGACTGGAAGTCTGGCATTCTATCTTTTTATCAAATAAAACTAAACTGCTTCTCTTTTCCTTGCTGCTTTCACTTCAACTACTTGGGTCTCTCTCTCTCTCCCACTTCTAAATTTTTTGAAGTATATCTCTACTATCTTCTAGTTTCCTATTTTAAAACATATCTTCTCCAGCAATAGAACATTAGAGATTTGTCTTACAACTATTTGTAAAATGTATGTGGTATGTCCAGAAAGTATCCAGCCATGCACTATGAAAAATAGAGATATTTATTGCCAAAGATGCGAAATGCAAGACACATACACAGGACAATGATGCCGCAGTCCCCTTCAAAGTAGGCACCTTGGGATCTCATACAGTTCCAACTGCCATGATCTGCCTCATCATATTTTCCTGAATCTAATCAATAGTCTGAAATCTCTTCCCTTTCAAAGGTGATTTTGGTTTTGGAAAAAACCAGAAGTCTCAAGGTGCCAAATCTAGGCTGTAGTGGGGCTGAGGCACATGGGTGATTTGATGTTTCGCCAAAACATTCTGCATGAGATGTAATGCATGAGTGGGCGTGTTGTCATGATAAAGCTGCCGATCACCAGTTGCCCACAGCTGCAGCCTTCTGAATCATCTGAATAGTTTCCATGGAGGAATGTTCAATCTTAATGCAAAATTTGATGCAGATTCTTTTCTCTACTCTCTCAGTCATTTTGAATACAACAGCCACATAGTACACATGCTCACTCAACAGTGTCTACTGCCCCCACTGACTAGTGCAGTGAGATCGTCATTGTTGATGCATGCACATTCCAGTCCACTCTCCTTGGCTGCCAGGTTACATCAATGTTGCACAAACCGTTCTTGTTATATTAATAATGGTTGGACTTTTTCTGGATAGATCTTGTATTAACATTTTCTTTGAATACCCAAAGCTATAGCCTCTTGACATAAAGGAGCAATTCATTTGCAGGTGAGAATTTCTCTGAATATCCTTCCACCATTCCTCCAGGTATTTTTTGCAAACATTTGTGCTATTTGTGCCTAAGAATACTTTCAATATATCTCAACCCTGGTGAGATCAGATGTATGTTTACCAGTTCTCTCTTGTCTGTCTTTGTCTATCTGTCTGTCTGTCTCTCTCTCTTATCTCCCTTCCTCTCTCTCTTCCCCACAAGAGATTATTAAATTTTCTTTAAAGTTTTAATTTGAAGGAAATTGCATTATTTTTGGACGATAGAGCCAAATCAACCAAACATTGGTCAAGCATTAACCTGAGTGCATTCTAGATGCTCTGTATTAAGGGGACTCAAAGAACGTATATGTACAATCCATGGACATGAACTAAGGGGGAGAATGCTGGAGGGTTGGAGGGACAGGGCAGAGGGGAGATAAAGGGGGAAACATTGGGAAAACTGTAATAGCATAATCAGTAACAAATACTTTTTAAAAAGTCATAGAAATAAAACTCATAAAAATAAAACTCACAGAAATAAAACTTAAAAAAAAATAGATGCTCAGTATTGGAATAGTCACCAGGGCTGGGGAAAGGCTATCTCAAAGAATATAATTTCATTGTTGTTTATCATGTATTTTTACTCCTACCTACATTTATGAAATAATTACTGAATGTTGTCAGATAGAACAAAGTGAAGTGCTAAATTTCAAGCTTCAGATTATAGGTCAGTCTCAAACACTAATACAGCTACCATTTCTGAGAGCCCACTGTACATCAGGTACTAAGCTAAGTCCTTTGCAATCATCTACTTTTATTCTCTCAACAGTGCTCATTTTGCGTATGAGAAAACAGAAGCTAAGAGAGGGGCTGAGTGCCCAGTGCCACATAGCTGGTGGGGGTATAGTCAGCACTCAAACTGCCAGTCTGGGCCCAGTGCTCACACTCTGGAGGGTGTCAGAAAATGTGCCCCAGAAGGAGTGGTCTCTGGACTGGTATCTGAAGGGTTCTTTGTCATTCAAATGGGTAGGAGAGGCAGTCAGGTGGGTGATGGACAGGTGGAAGGAGCCAGTATGCCTGGGGTCAGTGCAGCAGTGAGTGCCCTGATGAGAAGCCAAAAGGGAAAGGCTGGGTCAAGAGAGGCAGGGTTTTGGGCGCAGAGGAGCCACTTGTGTATCTGGACTGAGGAATGAGATGAGGCACGTGCAGTCAGATCATGATGAATGCTGCCTTGAGCCATCTGTGTGCTTTGCCTGCCCTACCTGGAAGGCTTTCTGCCTGGGTAACTGCAAGGCTCAGACCCTTCTGCTTCAGGTCTCTGAATCCCAAATCTCGCCTTAGCTCAGAGGCTTCCTTGACTCTCCTATTCAAGGAGCAACCCCTGATCCCCCATTTACCTTTTCTTTCATTGTGGTAAAATGCATATAACATAAAATTTACCTTCTTGACCATTTTTAAAGTGTATGGTTAAGTACTATTTAGTGTACTCACAACGCTGTGCAAACATCACTAGTTCCAGAACATTCTCATCATCCCAAAGGGAAGCCCTATATTGTTAAGCAGCCATCCCTCGTTTCCCCACCCCCCAGCCCTGACAACCCGTGATCTGCTTTCTGTCTGTGTGGATTTGCCTGTTCTGGACATTTCATGTACATGGAATCACACAATACATGGTCTTTTGTATCTGGCTTATTTCACACAGCACAATGTTTCCAGATCCATCCACAATATAGCATGAATCACTATCTCATTCCTTTTTATGGCTGAATGGTATTCTATTGTATTTATACACCATGTTTTGTTTATCCATTCACCTTTCATTTGACATTTGAGTTGTTTCCACCCTTTCACTACTATGCACAATGCTGCTATGAACATTCATGTATACGTTTCTGGGTGAAATCGTTTTCAGTCTCTCGGGGGAGTATGTAGGAGTGGAATTGCTGGATCATGTGGTAACTTTCTATTTAACTTTTTGAGGAACTGCCAAAGTGCTTTCCACAGGAGCTGCACCATGTTACATTCCCACCAGCAGTGTGTGAGTTTAATTTCTCCACATCCTCACTAACATTTGTTATTTTCTTTTTTAAAAAACTATAGCCAACATAGTGGGTGTGAAGTGGTATGTCATTGTGGTTTTGATTTGCATTTCCCTATGACATGGAGCATTGTTTTCTGTGTGTTGGCTGTCTGTGCCATTCACTTTTTGTTCCCTTTATTTGGCTTTATTTTTCTTTAAACATAAGTTTTACAATTTATCATTTCCTGCCACATTGCATCTTTATTGACAGTCTGTCTGTCCTGTGACTAAGTAAACTTCATGAGGACAGGGACTCTGCTTTGTTCTTTATTGCATTGCAACATCAAGGACAGGGTTTGGTATTGCAGGGATTCAATATATACTGACAGATAACTCACTTGGCCCTGGGCCTCCCCTCCCTGCAGGTGGATGAGCAGCATCAGGGCAGCATTTTGAGGGAGAATCATGGCTCATCTCTCCATCTGCCCCCAACCACAGTTCCACCCTCCACAGCCCCAGCCTGTGTTGCTAAGACAAACAGATTGTGGTACTCACTTCCATCCATCCACCCCTTGGCATGCGGGGAGAGAGGCTGAAGAGCAAAGTACTTATAGAGATAATCAAGGTTTGAGATAATGAGAGCTGGAGCTAGGGCAGCAGCGAGAAGAGCAGAGTGGGAGGAACAGATATGAAGGAGATATTTAGGAGGTAAAAATAACAAGACTAGGTGACTGGCTGAGGTGTCAATCAAGGTAACTTCAAATTTGGAACTCAGAAGGTTGGAAAAGTGGTGGCACCATTAACTATAAAAGGAAATTGGGAGAAAGAGTCTATCTGGGAGTAGGAGAAAGGGGAGGCCTGTTTTATATTCAGTCTGAAAAAACAAGAGATAAGAGTACACAGCACCAGAATAGGGAGATATGGGAACACAGGGAGTCGGGGGTGAGGTGCGATATAGATAAGACAGGGAATGAAGGAAGAAAGAAGAGAGTGAGAAAGGGGGTTAGGAAGACAATGAAGCAAGGAGGGGATGGCATTCCAGAACACTTTCCACTTGTTCAGTAGCAAGAATGAGAGAAGAGTAGTAGGGAAGAGAGAGAGAGAGAGAGGGAAATTTGGCAATTGACTTGCTGGCCTGCCTTGTCTTTCTGTCTTCTCTGCCCCCTATAGTCTCCTAATATACCATAAAACTAGCCTCGTCCTGACTACTTGCTGCCTAGGACGTTTCATGTAAACGGCCATTCATGAATCAAGTCCAGACTTTTGTTCTGGAGAGTCTGTAGTGATGCTCCTGATACAGGCAGCCTTTGAAGCCTGATGTGGCTTCTTCGTCCCACTCAGTGATGCTCTGCTCTGCTCTGCTCATTGGTGCTCTGCCCACTCACAGAGCCGTGGTGGAGAACAGCCTCACTGAGCACAGACGGGAAGTTTGAAAAGATAACTGAGCACAGAGCCCTGTGAGAGAGGCAGCCCGAGGAAGAGCGCAGATCTCAGCCCCAGGACTTCTACAGCTCTCGTTCATGTAGTCCAACTGGGCAAGTTGGGCCAAGAATTCCAAGCTCTGCCCCATAAAGGCTCAGAAGGGAAAAAACTCTACAATAGTCTCCCTTCCTTATCTGTGGTTTTATTTCCCACAGTTTCAGGAACCCATGGTCAACCACAGTCTGAAAATATTAGACGAAAAATTTCAGAAATAAACTCTTTGTATTTCAAATTGCACGGCATTCTGAGTGCCTCCCTTTGTCTCATCACATAGGCATTGCATCATCTCACATCATCACAGAAAGACGGGCACGGACAGGACAACACGGCATTCTGAGACCGACAAACGATATTCACATAACTTTTATTACAGTTACTAAGTGATCGATTTTAATTAATTATTGTTAATCTTCTTACTGTGCCCAATTTGTAAGTTAAACTTTATCATAGGCATGAACGTATAGGAAAAAAGCACAGTGTATATAGGGTTTGGGACTATCTGCAGTTTCAGGAGCCCACTGGGGGTCTTGGAACATAAACCCCCACAGAGAAGAGGTACCACCATCCTACCAAAATGTTCAGTGTGGAACATGCTTGCAGAAAGCTTCTGAGAGTCACTATTAGGTTTTTTTTTTTAATGTTGAGTATATGGAACCCTTGCACTTCACTGGGAATTTTCTCTTCCATCAAAAAGAAGAGTGAAATGTGTTTATGCAGAAGGCGCTTGTTCCGTAGGGTAAAAGCTCTGACTGGCAGAAGAGCATTTACTGACGGAAACCTCCTCCCACAGATTCCATAAAAGCTCCGGTGACCGGCTGCTTGCTGCTGTCCTTCCCTCTGGCTGAGGACACCCAGGAGGGGGCTCATTTGTGAGGAACTGAGTGCTGGGGACGATGGGGTACCTTCTCCCCGTGAGCCTGTCGCTTTGAGTGTTTAATGTTGCTCCAGCTTGAAGTCTTTCTCTCTGATAACCTTGTCCACCTCTTTATTGCAAGTCAGAGCTCACCCATGAATAAAGAGAGGAGCAGTGAGAGGGAGGTACACTCTACTGGCCCTCCATGACAGTCACCCTTGAATGGCCACTCATCACAAGACAGGCCTTTTGACATTTTTCTGGGACATAACCTAGCGCTTAAGGTGTCCTAGGCAGAAGAAGGATATACCAGGATAGGGCAAATATTTTATTGAATGGTATGGCCGACGTTTTTTTTAAAGTTTTCAGGAAGGTTTTCCTTATGCAATTCAAAAACAACTAAGAGTTTGGCTTCATTCTGAACTGATGGGGCTTTAGGTCTGATTTCCACAGATGATGTGTTTTCTGATTTTATTCAATCATTAATTAATTTATATACTCATTCATCTAACAAATATTTGTGTAAGCTTACTGTAAGCTCATTTGAGTCCCACTGGGAGGGAGACACAAGACCCTGTCTCTATTCTTCAGTCTCAGTAACGACTCAGCCCTGCCCGGGGGATGAACAATGGTCACAGAAGAGAGCACACAGTGGCCGGGTGCTGTGAGGGCAGGCGTGTGGGCCCACACACAGCTGTGCCTCCCTGTAACTGGTCAGGGGCCACCTCCTCAGCGTCCAGCCAGGAGGATGATCACTGAGAAGTCAAATGCAGGCACCTTACATGCATTCCAACTCAAAGATATACAGGCCACCGTGTTCATCTAAATCGACCTCGTGGAGGCTTCACAGTGACAAAATCCTACAGAATGTGTTTTCCACATCCCTGTAGTAAAACCCGTCTGCAGGATGACAGGGGGTGTTGAAAGCAGCATCTGTAGTAATTGTCCTGTTGTTCTGGGATCGTGGTGGAGGGCTCAGCGCCGCAGGGCATTTTGTCCTGAAGGGAGCGCTGTGTTTCTTCCTTGATGTTGCCTAGGAAACAAGTGATTAGACTGGTCAGCATGGTTAGGTTCATGCTGGGTCTGGGTATAGGATGGAAGATCACCATTCTGAATTTTTGCACATAAATTGTAAAATCAGCCCTTGATCTTTGATCTTGTATATTTTTCAAAAGCAGTGATGTCAATTAATGCCAAAGCTAATTTACAATGACAGATGATTAAAATAGAACAACGACCTCACTGGCTTTAGGCTTTGAAAAGCGTTACATAGATTACAATAGCCTTACTTCCCTGATTCCTAATTTTCTTAAGTCAATA
Organism: Macrotus californicus; assembly: GCA_007922815.1. Classification (NCBI taxonomy): domain Eukaryota; kingdom Metazoa; phylum Chordata; class Mammalia; order Chiroptera; family Phyllostomidae; genus Macrotus; species Macrotus californicus. The sequence goes on from VMDR010002545.1 coordinate 50,721, forward strand.
TTAAAGTCATATTGTGTGATTTTAGCACATACAAAGTAAAAGTGAGGAATTAATTGGGCCAGAGAATTGGCAGGAGCCCCTCGGGAGTTAAATGTCACCCACAATGCAGGGCTGGTGACAAGCACAGTCAAGCGCGGCTTTTGTCCTCTTGCCATTCTTTTCAATACCAGCCGAGATAGGGGTGTCTAAAAATCATGGTCACCTCTCTCATGCGTACTCCCTTAACAAAGTCATTGCCAACTGGATTTAGAACCCAGGGCCATACAGCACCACAGGTCAGGGGGTGCATTTAGGACTAACACCGACCTGGTGGCTTCCCTTACCTGACTATTACCTGACTCCTCCTCTGAGCTTCAGTCCCTGATCTGCGAATGCCGAACAACAAAAGCTCCTCCTTGGTAGGAGTGCGATGACAATTAAGTGAGCTAATGTATGCAAAGCTCTTAACGCCTTCCGTCAGCGGTAACTCTTATTGTCCCAGGTAACACGTGAATAACAGAACTGAGCTGTCATTTTCCAGGCAACTGCCAACCCGCCTCTCTTCTCTGTAAGAGAGTTTAGTCATAAAGCACAATGCTAATGAAGTTACTCTTCTGCTCAGAACCAGGGACTGAATCAAGTGCACACTCCTTTGGCTTGATGTGGGAAGCCCATCAGCCTCTCCAGCCTTTGTGAGCCCTACACTCCAGGACCTGTAAACTTATTTCCCCTTTTCGGGGTGAGCCCCGTGCCCCAAGGCCTCTGTGAGTTAGCTTCTGATTCCTGCATCCCTAGTGCCCTTTCCTCTCATCTCTGCCTGTGGGCTGGTTCCAATCAGAGCTAGTCAAGCCGCAGTCAGTTTCTTTCGGTGCTTTCCCATAACTGTGCCTTTACATAGCACTTACCACCCTCACTTTAAATTCTATCTGCTGTGGTATATAGCAAACTCCTTGAAAATTGCAACAAAGTTTTTTTTCATTTTTACATCTCCTATCATACTTCACAAGCTCTTTTGCCCATAACCAAATAGCAGGACGGGTGGCTGAATTGAATTGAAAAGTTGACTTTATTGTCGATAGGTTATTATAGTAACAACAGAAAAAGGGCTTGTTTAAGATCAAAAGAACAGAATATTTGTGTGTATATATGTGTATATGTACCATATTTTGCCAAGTATGATGCACACTTTTTCATCCAAATTTTTGAGGGAAATATAGGGATGTGCATTATACATGGGTATAATGATTACATACCATGGGTATAATAACGAGCATGATATTCCCATATATAATGTGAGCAAAATATGGGTGCCCATTATACACGGCAAAGGACAGTATATGTGTGTGTGCATGTGTGTACACACATGTGTGTGTAATATACATGCAGTCATGCCCCACTTAATGACGGGGATACGTTTTCCTGAGATGTATCACTAGGTGATTGAATTGTAGTGCAAACATGATGGAGTGCATGCGCACAAACCTGGATGGGCAGCCTGCTACATGCTTAGACTTTATGGTGTAGCCCATTGCCCCTAGGCCACAAACCTGTGCAGCTCGCTACCGCACAAAATGACCTGGGATCAAGTCCAGCACGAGGGAGTGATGCCATCAAGAGACAGTAAACACAAGACATGTGAGGCTGCTGGTCGCATGATATGCATGCTGTTTCACAGCAAACTTCTTAAAATAATTACAAAAATACTCTAAAATAACAATAAAGAGCATAGTGTGGCAAACACAAAAACCAGTGGCTGGCTGTTTATTATTATTACCTAGTACCATGCACTGTGCACACTATGAGGTGCTTCTGGCAGAGCCGTGGACTCCTTTACACCAGCACCACCGCACGTTCCAGGCATAATGCCTTGTTCTGGGACATCACGGTGTCACCAGGCTGTAGACATTTTCCAGCTCCATCATCATCTTATGGGACCACTGTCGTATATGTGGTTCCTTGTTTACTCAAAAGTCATTATGCACTGCATGACTCTCCATGTTTTCTCACTTGTGAAATAGGCATATGGCATGTGACGTTCCTTTCAACTCTAAGACGCTGAGTTCAGACTCTGCCATTTAGAGCTGTGGGCAATTGACTAGGTGGCGGGCAAGTCACCAAGAGAGGTCTGAGCGTGGTGCGCCAGCTCACCCACTGGCCCCATTGGCTGTTTCCCAGGCAAAGACCACAGTGGGCGTGGCTCATGACTTCAGTCCTGCTTTTGGAGCCAGCAAGTTGCGGGCTTTCTGTTCCTCATTGAAAACCTTGCTTGTATGTTAGTGCCTTGATCACAGGAGACCTTCCATAAATATGTCTTGAGTAAATGAGGGGGTAATCTTCCCTTTCATTAGAAAAATAAAATAATAACAATAATTCTTAATACACTAATGACAGGACTCTGTCCTTAAACACAGCATCACAATTTCCACCAAGAATAAGGAACCCTCCTCAATACATTATGCATACATTAGCTCTTTAATTCTCACATTTTTGCGAGCTTGGAGTTATGATTTCAGGTTTTTCATTGTAGATAACATTTATCATATAACATTATTTGTAGAGATAATTACCATCTAAAATGATATCCTTCATATATTTATTATACTTCTCCCCATAAGATGTAATCTCCATGAGGAGGGGATTTTTTTTCATTTTATTTATTGCTGTTTCCCTACGCAGTGCTTGGCACATAGTAGATGCTTAATAAATGCTTGCTAAAGAGGATTGCAATTTATAAACAAGAATTGGAACGTTAGACTCGAACTAAATAAGGTTTATTAGAAAGGAAAATCATTTAACTAGTGAAGAAATCTCATTCTCAAAAAAAAAGAGAGAGAATGAAGCCTGAGGCATAACTACTTGATTTGGCTTAGGGAGGGGAATTGGTCTAATGGGAGTTTTTACCCTTCCTTTGTTTAGAAAAAAGTGGAATGAGATGGAAGGAAAGTGGGAAGTTGGGAATCCCCTGAAGGTTTTAGAAATGATTAATTGAGGAGTTTCTTTTCTAATGTTGTTTTATGTTTCAAAGGTAGAGGGTAAAAAGAGTTGGGAATAAGTATAAGTTTAATTACCCCCACTTTTTAATACTTCTTTTAATGGAAAGAATAAGAAATAGAAATATTAAAATTTAGAGGAAGTGTATAGAAGAAATAATAGAATAAGACCAGGAGAGAGGATAAAAAAAAAAATCAAGGAAATTGCTTTGTTAAGAAATGAACCACAGATGCAATTCAGCTTGCCAACAGGAGATCCAATGGTTTAAAGGAAACAGGAAGTTTTGGGGGCAAAAGTAGTAAGTAGAGCAAACAAGGGAGAGGTGGGTGGAATTTGAAGTTTGAAGATTTCAACGCAAAAAGTTATTAGACAGTAAGGACTTCGGAATGACACTTAAAGAGATGAGTCATCACATAGACAAAAGGGACTTTGAAAAGATGTGAAAGTATTAGAAATTAGAGGACACTTGTCCTACTGAAAACCTTAGAAACCAATCATTCATTCTTTCATTTAGCTTTCATTGCGCATCAACCAGCTACTGGGAATACAAAGGTGAGCGAATCAGGCCAACACAATCCCTGCTTCCTTAGAGTTTACAAACAACTAAGTCAGATAATCTCATAGATGAGTATTTATGTTCAAGTAGAGGTTCAGCTGGAGGAGTGAATGACAAAGGAGCCAGGCCTGGATAGGGCAGGGACGAGTGGAGATGTAAGCAGGCTTTCCAAGGAGTGTGACCTTTGAATTGGGATCTGGAGCTGGAGAGGAATGGAATGGGGATTGGGTGGAGAATCCTTCTAGACAGTGGAAACAGCACATGCAAGCCCTATGGAGGAAGGATCATGGCACCTTCAGGAAACAGAAGTAAGACCAGCATAGCTGGAGAACAAAGAGCCAGAAGAAGTGGGTGGATTGAGGCAGGAGTGCTGGACAAAGCTATATCGGGCAGAAGGTCATGGTAATTATTTGGGGTTTCGGCCCAAGAGCAGTCAGGTATCATAGGGAACAACAATTCCTTGCTTATGGAAGACTCTCCAGATGACCAAAACTCACCCATGTGTATGCCAAAACTATATATTTTTACTGCCTTTGATAGACAAAGGTCTTGATACATCTTGCTCATTTTCTCTGTATCCTTCCTGAAGCTTATGTTGCAGAACACTTAACATTTTCTCAATGATCCAAAGCATCAAATACTATGCTTTTGAGGAATAAAGGCTGCATGTTCTTGTGTTCAGTAATCCTAGGCTGTGTTTCTTTTGAGTCCTGGTCTGTATTCAACCTTTTTCATTTTCCATTGCTGTCACTGTGTCTGCCTCTCTCTCTAACTAGATGTTCCCAGTCTGGTGTGGAATTAAAAATCAGAGAAGTAAATCAAGAGGCTTCAGTTGATCTTGAGCGCATAGGTTTGTGTCTCTCTGGATGCACTTTGGGCATCTTCCTCTGGTAGATGCCCCGCTGGGGCTCCAAATGGTAGGGTGGCTGGAGTGAGCTCCAGTTGGTCCCTTAGATCTGTGCTGTCCAATATAGTAGCCAGTAGTCACATGTGGCTGTTTAACTTTAAGTAGCTAACAATAAATAAAGTTAAAAATTCAGTCCTTGGTCTCACTAGCCACATTTCAAGTGCGTGATGGCCAGATGCAAACAGTGGCCACCATATGAGGAAGCCCGAGTCTGAACACTTTTATTATCACCGGAAGCTCAGCTGGACAATGCTGTCTTAGAATATTGGTGGAGAGCAGGAACCAACTGATCTATATTATAATCATCAATATTCTTAAACATCTGTCTGACAGTAACTCTAGGCATGCACCAAATGCAGAACTGGATGTCACTTTTCTTATTTCTCTGAGTTTACAAAAATACATCTTGTGAATTATTTCTTTCAGAATTGTTATATTTACTATAATGCTATTGAAGAAATGCTTAAAGCGCTGCTATTTCCAGCAGAGAAATAGACTCAAAGCTAATTAAAATTCCACAGTTACTCAGTGGAAAATCTGAGCTCTTGCTTGAGTCACCTTCCCACAGTGTCCCCAAATAGACACATGCTGTGTGTGTGTCATGCAGACTCAATAATCTATTTGAGAAATTCCATGATACCACCTGCACTTCAGCAGTTCGTCCCTTAACATCAGGAGCATTCAGGAACCTGAGACCCTCACACAAACAGATGCCCATTAAAAAAGAAAAATTAGCTCATTGAATCAATGAGCTAATTATCCTATGTTCTGAGCTCAGAATAGCAAATGAAGAAGAACCAGATCGAAGATATTCTGGCTAAATGTTATATAAAAGTCATGTCAAGGTGTGATGAATAATGCATTAGACATTCTCTGGCTTTCATTATGAGCCAGGCTGGGAAAGTGGTCTGTGCCTGGAGCTTTCCATAATAATCCCAATAATAATTTATACATTACCACTAGTCTCCGTAACAACAAGATCTTACAGATGAGGAAACTGAGGCTCAGGAAGATGGGGTTAGTGGCAGAGCAGGAGTCTAGCTCTCGGCTGACATGATTCTGTGTGTCCATAGGGTCAGCCCCTCACCACTCTATTCTCAGATGCATGCTCCTCTGTCTCCCGGCACCTCTGGCGATAGAAAGTCCAGAGAGATGGGTTAGGAAGATGTAAGGTAGAGTGACAGAAAGGAGGCTTTATGATGCAGGCTGATAGCATCTTTCTGGAAGCTTCTCTGCACAGTAGGTCCTCTGGTGATGGTGTGGCTTGTGGGCAGTGAGCCTTGGCTTTCACTGACAATGGAAAACAAAAAGTGGAACACAGCATTGTTTTCCTGACTGCTGTAGTCAGCTGATTCAACATGACATGCATTTCAGAGAGAAATTCCACTTTATTTAAAAATGAACAAACGAGCAAATAGAAACAAACAAAACTGCAAAAAATAAATCCTCTAGGATGAATGGGAAGAGCCTATTTCTTGTTATTTTGGTCATTTGTTATTAGCCCTGCTGCTGGGACAAAAGACTGTCCATGGTCAAGCTGGGTGTTTAGGGTTCTGAGGTCTCTCCCCTAGAGAAGTTCAGCTGTTAACCTGAGTGTCTCGTAAAGGTTGTCTGAGCTTTTGCTGTATGTCAGGCACTGACAATCCAAAGATGAGTGAGATGTAGTCCTTGCCCAAGATAGTTTGTAGTTTATCCTGGGAGAGCAGCAGATAAACAAATAACTAAAACCCAGCCAGATACATGCTAAGATACCAGGATATATGAAGTGCAAATGAGTAGAGAACTCAGTAACACTTCCAACCAAAAATTCCAAGTTTGACGTGTTGGATGGGCATGCGAGCTTGAAATGGGATGAGACGGGGAGCTGGCTGTAGGGTATGCTTAGAGCTGAGGCAATGCAGACGAGGCCCCAGAGACACCAGCAGCCATTATCATGGCCGCAGGGTCACTGGTAAAGCTGGCCCAGGACTTAATTTAGAACGATAGTTTTAAAGCCATGATTCACCCAAGGGGAGAATCGGCTTTAATAATTGACTAGTAAATATCTACCAGCAATATTGAACGAGACAGAAGGAAATGGGTCCGGGATCAGAAAATAACTTTAAGAGATGAGAGCTGCAGACTATTCATCGGGGACAAAGTTGAGAGCTTCAAGGCAGGAGAGAAAACCAGAGGCCATGAACCATGGAAGGAGCGGAGTTCTCGGGCTCAGAAAATGGGCATAAAGTCGTTCCTGGGGTCACAGGGAACATGGGGGAGAAGGGTGAAAAGGGCTCAGATCCACAGCATAGTTTATGGTGCACCAGCCCAAACCCACCCTGGGCGGAGATCTGAGTCACTCAGCCAGCCTGAATGGAACTAACCTCTGGGGAGGACTCGGTGTTCTCCTTTGCACCGCAGACCAGGGCACTTTGTACGCTTGCTTCAGAGAGAGCGTGGGAGGGTGTAAGGTGGGAAAACAGCCCACACCTCAGTGGGGTCGGGAGAAGGAAGTTTAGGCAGGGAGTGGGGAATGAGGACAACGGAGAACTGGTAGGCTCAGTCTGTGGGGTGTGTGGGCAAGGAGACAAGGCCCCAGAGACACTGGCAGCCATTATCAAGGCCACAGGATCACTGGCAAGGCCAGCCCTACCAGTGATCCTGTGGGATGTGCCGGCAAGGAGAAAACAAAGTAGGATTGGGTGGCTGTGCTTTCCAAAGGCCAAGGGGGGGGGGTGGCTTTAGTTTGAGCAGTAAGAGAAACGACTCCCTTCCATGAGACCCCTACCCACCTCCCCCAAGACCGTATAATGGATGCTCCCAGTGGTAAAGCTCCCCTGCCTTCACCAAGAAGGTGGCTATTCCACACGGCCCCTCTGGCAGTGACAGTGACAGCACGGCTCTTTGGCTTTTTCTTTTGTATCCCCCTTGTTGCACGGTAGCCCTCCAGTTATGAATTTGCATCTTGACTTCAAGGTCATGAATTCTTATCTTGATTTCAAGACTGTCAATGACAAAGCAGGAAGGGGAGTTCCTGATGACTTCCTCCAGCCACCCCCAAAGCAGCCTCACTTCCCTTCCTTTCATGTGGCAGTGACCATCTTGTGCTCGGTAAATCCTCATGGACCTGGCAAAGTGCTGCACAAGAAAGACCGAATGTTGGGAAGCACCCAACGCAATGACAAGATGCCCAAGCTCTCAGGTGAGGGCCTACTTATGGCAAGCAATATTCAAGAAACCAATATTCTACACAAGCAAAGAGTTCAAAGTTCACTTTTGAGATGCTTGTTAAAGAACCTTGACTTTCAAGTACTTGCGGAATCTCTAACAATACTCAATCCCTGGGGTTCCCTTGGCTTTGGTGCCGCCTACTAGAGGTTGGGCTTGGACATGAGAGTGTGGCCCTGGTAAAGCAAGAGGGCAGCATACATGGGCCAGAGTTCAGGAGGTCTTCGCAGGAACTCAAGGCACCAAGTAATCCCATACGCACGTACTCATCATTGACTCAGCAAACCTCCCACTCTCTTTCTCTGCATCGCAGTCCTGAGTGGGCCCGTTGCAGCCTTATGTCTGTCTCACACTTCTCCACAGGCAGCTTGAATGCACCAATGATTTCACTTAAACGCCAATTCCAAATGATCCAAACTGACATGGGTGGCCAAATGGAAACAATGGGCCTGCAAGCAGCGCTAACACACAGACGCCGAAAAGCTGTCGCAGAATGAATATGCCATTGGGATCTATGTGGAAAAACTGGAAGACTGGTGGGTCTCATCAACATGTACACCATGCCCCCCACCGTGAATGATGCTTCAGTTTCGGCTGCAGGCAGACCCCTTTCATTACTTGGTCCAATATCTGCATCACGAGCAGCTCTCATGTCTCAAATCGGAAGGTACAGTAGACTCAACATCCCCTCAGTATACCTGCAGATTTTGATCTTTCTATAGCACATCCTTTTTCATTATTACTTTATTATGTATTTAAAGATTGTTTTCAGTTACAGTTAACATTCAACATTATATTAGTTTCAGGTGCTCAGCATAGTGGTTAGACATTTATATAACTTACAAAGTGATCCCCCTGATAAGACTAGAACCTTCTAACACTATATGTAGTATTTTATTTATGTATTATTATTATTTTAAGTCTTCACCCGAGGATATGTTTACTGATTTTAGAGAGAGAGGAAGGAAGAGTGACACAGAGAGAGAAACATTGATCTGTTGCCTCCCAACCAAGGTTCGAACCTGCAACCCGGGTGTGTGACCTGACTGGGGACCCAACCTGCAACCTTTTGGTGTACAGGACGGCACTCCAACCAGCTGACCCACCCAGTCAGGGCTATCACATTATTTTTTAATTTATCAAAAACTTCTATTTTATGGCTGAAGTCCATGGCTTATACAGAGAATTTTGCTTTCTTTTAACTTCCAAAATCAGCATGCTTGGTTGGCCTTCTTCATGGACTTTTTTCCATAACAAAGCATTTCATTTTTTTAATAGCATGTCACAAGAGTTGCTGAGCAAAAAAATGGCAAAACCTGAGCTGAAGTGCAGCTGCTAAGCAGTAAGCCCAGCTCATTCACTAGCCAAGTGGCTCCCTGTCACTCCCAACCCTGCTCTTGCCATTCTGGTCTGTGCCTTGGCAGCACAGCTAATCACTGCATGTCATAGGCTTTGGGGCTTGTTCACAAATAGTCAAGACCAGGACCATTCAAACTGCAAACGCCTAGCATCCAACATGCTGGCTTGGGCGCTGCTACTACTCCTGTCCTCGGGAAGGAAAATGCTTCTTTCTCAAAGCCTGGAAGTCACTCACTGCAAGGGTGATGTGAGAGGGAACTGAGCTTTGTGCTCAGAGGTGAAGCTTCTGCCCAGCCTGTTGTCACCAGTGCAGGTATCTCTGAGGAGCACCCTCAGGTGTTTCTTCTCCAGGTTCGATAGGGTAAGAGCCGATGGCCTGCTGGCTCCTGTTGCTGGGCCTGGGGGTGGCGGGGGAGTGAGGGTGGTAGTGACGGTTTTGACAACCCTGAAGCTCCCAGCTGCCCTGCTTGGCCTGCCGCTGTATGCCAGGGGCCACGGCCTGGCTCCGCCATGCAGACCCATGTTTTTGCCCTCCCTGCTGCTACGGCCCAACTGGGATCCCCCCCACAACCCCCCAGAGACCCCACTTCCATTCCCTACTCTGCTTTCTCCTTTCAGAGGATCCCTGTGTGTTATAGAAAATGTACTTTTCGATTTTAGACCTAAAGTAGATTGACGCCAGAGAACTGGAATAGAGTTTAAAATTTAGCTCTTAACATCTTGAGGGAATTCAACTAGTTGGTAAGGTCATCTTTTTACATCTTTCTACCTTCTTGACTCCTGCACCCATCTGAGAAAATCTGACGTCAGTCTCTATGTTTTGTACTGACTTCTTTAACTGTCTCAGCCCTGTTCTAACAGCAACTTCCTTTAAAGATAAATTTAAAGAGAAATCTCATACGCTATTTGAGTCTCATCTAGAATCATCTATTTCAGAAAACGTTTTTCTTAGCTTGGCTTAGTGATCTTTTAATTATGCCAAACAACTGTCAGAAATCATATTGTAGAGCTTCTCACAGATGTACGTTCGTTTTCTCTAAGTTACCGTACTGTCGCTCCTCTGGAGTTTTCACTGTCTTATTTAGCCTTGACGGTGGGGACAGGCCTCTGCACCTGTGGCCTGAATAAGTCAGTGGGCCCCAGAGAGGATTAATGAGCATAGCCCCTGCTGGCTGAGCGAGCCACGGCAGGTGCTCTGCATTGTCTAAGGCTGTGTCTGCATCGGGCTGCCATTTCTGATCCTGCCATGGGGGCTGCTTTCAGTTCCCCCTCTCGCCTCCAGTCTTATTTACTAAGGATGCATGAATTCCAGCAGGAGCTGACAGATAGACAGCGAGCTGATTGTGGCCCATCCTCTGCCTTGGGAGGACAGGAGGGGCCCGGACGTCCCACATGCCCTACAGTGACTTGTCTATCACTTTCTAGGGCCCTGCTTCTCATGGTCTGAGGGGACCTTTGCCTCAGTGTGGAAAGGGGTTTAAGAGTGAACAAGGACAAGATCTAGAATGTTCACAGTTTTTTTTTCTCAGACTGCCTATCACTTGTGCAATTATTTCTCCCATGAAGTTCCTCAAGCGATCAGCAAGTAAGCAGATGCTGTCCCTGATGAGTGGGTGTTGGGCCTCGGTGTACTGTCAGGGTATTTTCAGCATCATTGGCTTTGGGAACAAAGGAATACACAGAACACCATTTGCCACAGTGCTGGGCTCGGCAGCTTTCTTGGTGATAACCCTGCATTAAAGATGGTAGCATCTAGCTAAATAAGCACCCCTTAGGTGGAGAAGGACGCTGCCCACATGGTCCCCAGAGGCTGGTGCAAGGTAACCACGTTCCAGATTGTCGAGGTTAACTGCTGGGACACAGACAGTCTTTTGACTATTTTCATAAACATAACTAGGAACAAAACAAACCAGTCATTTGGAATGTAATTTGAAACAATTGTGTTTTTATGTATTGTGAATAACTTTTCTATAAGTAGAATTGTGTGTGTGTGTTTACTTTAAAAGCCTCAAAATACAGAAAAGCTTCGCTGTTTGCTGGACAGCTGGCACCTGCTACCCTATTCCAAGTGATTAACTCATCCACAATGACTTCTCACCCCTCTGGATAAATGAGACAGCGTCACTGGCCACAAGAATGGGGGTGGCCATCGTATGTCCGATGAAACCATTATGCAGTGAACTTGAGATATTTTTAATATTTCAGAAGACATTTCTAAAAAGGGCTTCCAACATGTCTGTCCCTAGACAGCCATTAGCAGCCACTAAAAAAGTATGGAAGCAGCATCCACATTTCACACCCTCATCCCTGATGGTCCACTGAGATTGGACAGATGGAAGCACAGCAGTGCTTCTGTTAGTGACTCCAAATAGGACAGCCAGGCAGAGTGGGGAGAGAGAGGGGCTGCTCAGGACGCTGAGAGAGGATGCTCCTCTTCGATCCCCTGTGCCCCGTAGGTGGCCACTGTGGTGTAGCTCCTCTTGCCAGACAGAGGCCACTGGAGCCAAGGGCCCCCCTTCACCAACACAGAAGGAAGCCACCAGCCCTTCACTCCCCAGATGGGAAAGCCCTGGTGCAGAGAGAGAAACTGACTTATCATTGATATGGAGAGCAGTCTCTTGAATCCCAGCCCAGTGGTTAGTCTTTGATGCCCCATTGTGGAACCTAAAAGGGGGGTTGGGGACTATAGGCCCTTCTGTCAACAATGGCTTTTAAAATTTCCTCTGAAGAGGAGGAAAAATCCAAAACCTTTTCCATTTTGGTTAATGAGCATCAGTTTTTGTATGTCACCTCCCCCATCGAGGCCAGAAACCAAATGGGCTTCATCCAGTTCCTGCCTCCAAACCACTGTGATTCTGAACCTTGTTGTTTTTAAAAGGGAAAGAAACTGAAATTGAATCAGGGTCTTTATCTTGCTCTCTCCCAAACTATTTGCTTTAAAACTGGAACACCAAGCTGGCAGATCCTCTGCTTGCTTTGAGCAAACAAATGAAGCAGGAGGCCTGCAGTAAGGACCCCCCTCCCAGCTTCGGTGGAGATCAGCAGACTCTGAGAACAGTGGTGGGTTCTGGAACTCCAAAGGGTGACCATTTTATTCTGAATTTCCCAAGGGGAGAGAGACTGTTGTTTTCTATTTTAATGTTAATGATATATTTTGAGAGTTTGAAGTTGGATCAACTGCCTTCTACTTATAATTTTCACAATCAACCTACTTTGCTTTTTTCCATTAGATTCACTCTCTCCACCTTCATGAACTTTAAGCAAAAATTTACTAAAATACATTGAGGTTCTAGGTACCATCCCAGGTCTATTTGCACAGAGATGAATAAATACACACGCACACACACAAACCCCTTTTCCCTTCCCACATTCAGAACCAGTTGAGCAAGGTAATTAATTGTATTGCACATAAAATGGTATTGTAGAATGCGGGTTCAGTCTCTTGGAACTAATACCATGCCCTTAAATTAGACACACTTTCCCAGTCACGGACACTGTCACTGCTGAACAAACACAGCCCACCCGCCCTGGGAGCCAACAGAGTGTGTGCTGATGGGTAGATTCAGGGGCAGGAAGGAGGAAAGTGCTGATCTGAGTGTGTTCAGCTCCTTCCAAACTTGACAATGAGATACCACTTTGCCTCCTGTGTGGGGTAGGGGGTGTGAAAAAGTGAGAGCCTGAGGGATGACTCTGTGACTGTCAGGGGGATAGGCCTTCCTGCACCATACATGGGTTCCTAACCGAGAAGGGCCAGGATTCCCACCAGAGCCTCTGGACCCCAATCTGGGGTGCATTCCACTCTACTGGTCCTGCTGTTCCTCTGACGGGTAACAGCAGGAATTCTTTAGCAAGAAATAAAAATCTACTGAAACTAAGAAATTCACTCTTGTATTTTAAAAAAGAGAGAGACATACTTGTCTATCAATATAACTTAAAAAAGTATTTCTGACTTATTGAGTTGATCTAATTTCTTTGGTTACAAGAACTATACGAACACTTTCAAATCCTATGCCTCAAATTGGAAAAAGTTCAGACCTAGTAGCTGGAAGAAGCTAGGTGGACAACCCTCCATCTCTTCACCCAGTGTAGGGCTGTGGGAAGCACAGTGGTTATAAAAGTGAGGATGCCTTTTGTCTACTGCAGCAAAGCATGCAACAACTGTTTTCAATAGTGGGATTGGATTTCCACCCAGGCTAGGTAGTGATTAATGATTTGGATTTGTAATACGGCTCCAGCACGCAGAATTCACAATTCACTACTGAAAGTCCAAAGCTAAGATAACGGCGGGTGGGGGTGGCGGGGGGTCAAACACAGACAGAACTTCCCACCTTGGGCCTACTCACGTCGTCCTGCAGGGAAACAGAGAGGTGAGCTCTGAATTGCACTGTGAGATGCAGCTCACTTCAATGGCAGTAGTAGACTCTACTTTCTGCCCTGTCAGTAAAATGCAACATCTCGGTTAGTGTCCCACAGAACAGACACAGAGTTTATTGGACCTCTGCCAAAGGACAAAGCAGCCCTTTGTGGAGGAGAAAGTTCAAGGTCCAAAGACAGGCAAACAAGAAGCATACTTTGTTTCTAGTAGTTTTTCTAAGCAGTTAATTAATTAATTAATTAATTAATTAAAATCCCCACCTGAGGACATTTTTTCATTGCTTTTAGAGAGAGGAAGGAAGAGAGAGAAACATTGATGCGAGAGAGAGCACCGATTGATTGCCTCTTGTACATGCCTGTACCTGGAGACCACACGCACTTGTACCAGGGATCAAACCTGCAACCCAGGTATGTGCCCTGACCAGGAACTGAACCTGCAACCCTTTGGTTACAGGGTGATGCTCCAGCCAACTGAGCCACCCCGGCCTGGCCACATAGTCATTTTACTGCATTTGGTACCTGCTCATTTTTCCTTGAGAAAAATGATTTTAAAAATACAATTTAATGTGCTGTTGTATTTTTTGGTGACAGTTTAATGTTAAGAAAACATGCTCAATTTCTTCTTCTTCAAAAGAGTCAGTAGAGATACAGAGTTTTATCATTTTTGTCAATAAAACCCCATTCAATTTGCCATTTAATTTCAGATTTTTAATATTTCAAAAGACTTCATCTAAAAAAAATGGAATTTCTAGAAGGAAGATTATATTAGTGTTAGAATTTAATTAAAGAAAATTCTCCTGATGCCACAGATTCCTGCTGTGCGGATAAGCAGGGTTAGAGTCCCATAGATTGGAGAGCATCATCTTAAATCCATGGGCACTGTTAAGCAAAACAGGTACCTGAGCCATCAGTGATGCTAGGCATCAGAGCTTTTGTTCTGGTTGCCAAGGGCCCTCAAGGTCAACCCATCACTCCCCATTCACACACACAATTTCTATCATAGAGCTTTGGTTCCTAAAACTAGTTGTCACTTCTGTGGCTCATAATTCACATTGTCCCTCATCAGAAGCCCTTACATCTTCCCATCTTGCAAGGGCCTTCAAGTAGCCTTTGGGATGCACAGCCCTCCCAGGACTCTGTCGTGTCAGCTCTGCAAAACCTGTATTACAATCCAGCACATCCTGTCTCTAACTCAATGGGAAATTTATTGAGAGCAAAGAACCGTGACTTCTAGTCGCTACAGAATTTTTGAGCTACAAGGAATCTTATGTTAAAGACTCATGGATGAATGTGGAAATACTATTGAAATGTAAAGACCAATACAAAGTCACATAAAAATACTGGCAAACAAAGCAGATGGCCCACACAAAATAAAGCCTCAACATGTGTTCATTTTATAGAAAATCATCTTATTTACACCTTTCTTTTTGACTGATTTCACAATCTAAGGGACTGACTCTTTAACACCAAGTATGTAGGTTATATCAAAAAGATAACCACATTGCTCCTCTGAAATGACGAAAATGGAAAAACCAAACTTGAGTTTATAGAAATCAAAAGATGTAAACAAAAAAAAGGTTATATAAGTGGAAAAAAGACAGCAGTGAATAGTAGAACACCTACTAGTGTCCTGTTGTGGACTCAGGACTCTAACACCCGGTGAGGTTTAGCATGAGGATTGCCACTTAACCTTTCTTCGGGGGAAGGTATCTGGGTAAACGGATCCGACAGCTGTGCCAAAGAAAACAGAATGACCACGGAGAGGGTGACTGGTGGTTTTCAGGGTGCAAACACTTGCTGTATTTCATATTAACTTCATTTACTCTCCCACCTCACCAATAATAGACATTTTCAGATTCTTTACTTTAAAAAAATTTTTAATTATATTTTTATCCTCACCCAAGGGCATGCTTATTGATTTTAGAGAGAGGGGAAGGGAGGGAGGGAGAAAGGGAGAGAAACACTAATGTGAGAGAAAAACATCCCGAACCCACAACCCAGGCTATGTGTCTTGACTGAGAATTGAACCCATGACTTTTTGGTTTATGGGATGACACTCCAACCACCTGAGCCACACCAGCCAGTGCTAAAATGCATTTTGAGTTAGGTTTCATATTTTTTTATTAGAAAAGCCAGCTTTATTTTTTGCAGTGACAGTGTTCCCATGGAAAAAATTTGACAAAGACATTCATATCCTGAGGTATTAGAACAAGTGAGAGCTTTTCTTAGCACTACCTGAGAACAACTCTAATTTTTATCTTACAGAAAGCTGGTTTTGACAGTTAATGGGTCTGTTTTGTTCTAAAATTACCATCTGTTTTAAGTTCTTTTTAAGAACTTTATGTGTGAGATGTATAAATACATCTGTCCAGAAAGTATCTGGCCATGTACTATGAAAAATAGAGACATTTATCGAAGAAGATACAAGATACAAGAAACATTGTACACAGGACAATGATGCCTCAGTCCCCTTCAAAGTAGGCACCTTGGGACCTCACAGTTCTCCCAGCAACTGTAGCACGATGCTCCTTCTGCTCTGGTAGCAGAAGCCGTGGAAGAAATTTTGCCACAACACATTTCATTTCAAGATCCAGTGTCAAAATCTCAGACACAGTGGTTTTTGGAATCCCCCGATCAGCTTCTAGTTCTCTCACTGTCAGTCACTGATCTTTGCTGGTTGCAGGCTGTACACGTTCAACATTCTCAGGTGTTCTGCTTGTTGCAGGCCCTCCAGAATGTGGCTCACATCAACAGATTCTCGACCATCTCTGAAGCATTTATTCCACGCTTTTATTTGCACTGCACTCACTGCATCATCCCCAAAAGCCTTCTGAATTATCTGAATAGTTTCCACAGAGGAATGTTCAAGCTTAATGCAAAATTTGATGCAGATTCATTCTTCTACTTGCTCAGTCATGTTGAATGTGACAGTCACACAGCACACATGCTCACTCAATGGTGTCTATGGCCCCCAATGACTAGCACAGCAAACTCATCACTGTTCACACATGTGCCTTCCAGTCCACTCTCCTTGGCTGCCAGGTTACATGGATGTCATGCAAACTGTTCTCATTATATTAACAATGACTGGACTTTTTCCGGACAGACCTCATATATATTTTTAATTATTCTTGTCTAAGAAAAAAGTGAAAACAATTACACTTAAACTTCAAAGATATAACATTTAAACAAATGCTGCTAAGTTTAAACGTCAGCAAATAAAGAAATTTGATATACTTGCTGACCCTCTAGTTGTGTACACATTTGATATCTCTAAAAACTAAAGGAACATCTTATTGCATCAGAATTGCAGGCAATGCTGAAGATACAGTACCACACACAGCTTCAAAAAAAGTTTCTGCTGCTTCCTAGAGCTGTGTGCAGTGGGCATGTGTGACTTCCTCAGGGGTGTGTTCAGGGACATTGGTTCTTTCTACTTGGAGGCATCCTGGTACCCCTGTAGGAGTTGCTGGCATTTGAATTCCAGGGTCTGATTAAACTCCATATCTTAACATACTCAAATTTTGTGTTTAATCTTTCTTCAATTTTGTGATCCAATGAAATCTCCCTATATGACCAAGCTACCGTATTTTGCCATGTATAATGCACACCCACATTTTTATGCACATTATACATGGGATTTTTATACCCATTATTATACCCATGTATAATGCACATCCTTATTTTCCCTCAAAATAATTGCTAATGTATAAAATATTAATATATAGTGCCCTTTTTTCCTGGTCCTTTATTTCTTATCCTCTAGCTAATCTGGTAGACTAGCCCAGGGTATGAGTTCACTAGAGGCCGATAACGCCTTATCACTCCCAGGTAGCATAACTGCTTCTTGGGGAAGCACTTGTCTTCGCCTGGGGAACCACTGATGGTCCGCAGCAGGAGAATCTGCCCAGGGCTAAGGGCATGTGCCGCCGCTCTTCACTGAATTTGGAATGCAAACAGTACCTGGAGCAACTCCCAGATAGAGCTGCTCTGGTGAAAACAGGTGGTTCTTTCTCCTCTTCCTGTAGACTGAGGACAAGTCTTGGTGGCCTCCTGGTCTCACATGGGAGAGGGGTTCAGGGAGTCAACCGGGCAACAGGCCTGGATAGGAAGGCACAGGGGGCAGGGGCAGTTCCTAAGCCGTGAAGCATGTGATTAGCAACTTTAAGGTAGAAAGTGTGTGATATAGGATTTGAATTTGACAATGGGAGTGGGGTGATCCAAATGAGGTTTATAAAAGATTGTTCCAGATTGTTCTTTAGGTTCTATGCAGAGAATCCGAGGGCTAGAGGAAGGCTAATGGCAGAGCCCCAGATGGGACACTGTTGCCAAAATTGCAGGAATAGATTGGAAGGAGTGTGTTGAAAGGACAAAAAGACAGGACTCGCTGCCCTGGCTGGTGTGGCTCAGTGGATTGAGCACGAGCTGTGAACCAAAGGGTTGCTGGTTTGATTCCCAGTCTGGGCACATGCCTGGGTTGTGGGCCAGGTTCCCTGTGAGGGGCGTGTGAGAGGCAACCACAGATTGATATTTCTCTCCCTCTCTTTCTCCTTCCCTTCCCCTCTCTCTACAAATAAATAAGTAAAATCTTAAAAAAAAATAGGACAGAACTCAGTGATAACTTACTATTGGGAAAACAGAGAATAGGAGGGAGGGACGTAAATTGACTGAAAGCTGTGAGACTCCAGGCACTAAGAGGAGAGTGCTGTTAATGTAGCTATTTGAAAGTGGGAAGGAGGGATGATGCAGAAAGGGGAAACAACACTGAATCTTTAAGAAAAAAGACACATGATGCTTTAAAACCTGTGGTTCTTCTAAGATGAGAGTTCCAAAAAGAGGAAAGAATTTTTTTTCACTAATCGAACATTAGATCAAACCACTGGACAGTGAGAAAATTAATTCCATCTGTACTTACTCTAGGAAACAACTACTCAACTCAAACAACTCAATAAAGAAACCCTCTTACCGAGTTTTTTTCTGCCAAGAGATTTATGTGGGTATTCTTTTTCATTCTTGTTTTTCCTTTGGGAGGAAGGGGTTATTTCAAAAATTAAATAAATGATGAACAATTACTAGGAAAAACTGCAAATAAGGCCTGAACTAAATTCTTTTATAGCGTATTCTCATAATCTGCAGGAACCATTCTAAGTGTTAAGCAGGGGGGACAAATGTGAAGTCCTAGTATCTGGTTTTTGTGAGCGCGGAGTGAAGAATGAATGTATGAGATTCATCAACCAAAGACATGATTCAGTCTCTGACTCCAGAAACTTCTTTTCCCACTGCCATGTAGTCTTAAAATAGGATCAGCCACACTGTTTATCATGAGACCCAACCCTCCAGCCATAGCTGATTGGCTCCTGGTTAATAAGCTGACACAACGGTAGCCAATCCATGGCCAGATTTCCAGAAGGAAGTTTATCAAAGAGCTTTCCCTGAAGATAATGATAGTAAAGAAGACTAATCAGATTCTTTCAGAAATTTTGCTCCTTAGAAACTCAAAGAATGCATCTGAGACAGTAATCTGTCCCTCGGAAGTTCAATTGTACCTTTCTGATCCCTGTACCAGTTAGCCAGAAATTCGTATAATTACTATTCTTCTTGACCCACTAACAAAATAGAGCTGACCCCTAGACTAGTGTAACTAGGAGAGGCAAGCCCCATTGACGGTGACTGGGAGAGCCTCTCGGGAGTCTGATGACTACAGCCTACCTACACCTGGACCTGTGGACCCTAACCTCCATATCCAAGACAGCAAATAGAATTTCCCATTCAATGGCACACAACAGAAGATGGCAGTGACATCTGACCACCCATTACCAAGATGTATTTAAGAACTCTGGCCTCACCCCTTCTGTCCCAAATGTTGCCAGCACCAATCCCTACATCGGGGCATCTTCCTCCTAACTGTCATCAAGGAGAAATGCTTGCAGCAGTTCTAGTATATCTAGTTCCACAGGGGAACACCCTATTGTCCCGTGGCCTTTCTGTGTAGTAGCATAAAGGGCCTACTGCCACAGGCCAGTCACTGGAGAAGCAACTTCTCTGATGGATCATTTCAGATCCAGCTCTTTCCAGTTATTGCCGGTATAAGGTACCGAGCAATCCGTTTTTTCCATCAAAAGCAGCAAACTCTACCATGGTTGCTTTTGTCCAGCCTTCAGCCTTCAGAGCATCTATTTCAACCATCTTCATAGGCTTAGTGGGTGAATTGCTCTGTCTGCACTAAATGACAGTTCTCTGAAGTTGCTGTATTAAAAGGAAAGAAAGAAACCCTTCATCTAGCCCACTGGGAGTGCAAAGTGCCGTTTTTTAAAAAACCCTTGCCTGGGGATATTTTTCATCGCTATTTTTTTTTTTAAGAGAGAGAAAGAGAGGAAGGGAGAGAGAGAAACACTGACTCAAGAGAGAGAAGCATCTACTGGTTGCCTCCCATATGCCCCTGTACCGGGGATCACATGTGTGCCTAAACTAGGGATCATACATGCTTGGACCAGGGACCAAACCTGCATTCTTTTAGTTGAGATGACACTCCCACCAACAGAGCCACACCAGCCAGGGCAAAGTACCCTGCTTGATTCTGATGTTTGCCTTTCTGTAACAGCTGTCAGTCTCTTTGTGCTATGTGGTTGTGACCATTACAAGGTGGATCCCTGCAGAGTGGCTCTGAGATTTGTTGGGGAATGGGCTTCACACTCTCTCTCACACACTGTCTGGTTGACCAGACAGAGCTGCTGGAATTTCAAAGGAAAAGGTTTATCTGTTTCTGGTGACTAAATTATTAAAAGTATGGAATGTAAGTCAAAACCACAATGAGATACTACTACATACACATTAGGATGGCTGTTTTGAAAAATAAAATTGAACATAACAAGTGCAGACAATGATGGGGGGAAATGAGAGCCCTCTGTTATTGCAGACGGGACTATCAAATGGGGCAACCCCTGTGGAAAACATTGTAGCAATGCCTCAAGAATTGAAACATAGAATTGTCATATGATCTGTAATTCAACTCAAAAGTATTGAAAGCATGAGCTCAGACAGGTATTTCTGCCTCAGTGTTCATAGCTGCATTAATCACAAATGCTAAAAGGTGGAAGGAACCTAAGTGTCCAGGCACGCCAAGACAACAAAAATGGCCCAAATGAAAAGAACAGATCAAAGCTCCAGAAAAAATACTACTAAGTGATGAAGAGATAGCCAACCTATCAGATGCACAGTTCAAAACACTGGTAATCAGGATGCTCACAGACTTGGTTGAATTTGGTTACAAATTAGATGAACAAATGAAGGCTATGCTAAGTGAAATGAAGGAAAATGTACAGGGAACCAACAGTGATGGGAAGAAAACCAGGACTCAAATCAATGATGTGGACCAGAAGAAAGAAAGAAACATTCAACCACAATACAACAAAGAAACAGGAATTCCAAAAAATGAGGAGAGGCTTAAGGACCTCCATGACATCTTTAAACGTTCCAACATCCAAATCATAGGGGTACCAGAAGAAGAAGAGGAAGAGAAAGAAATTGAAAACCTATTTGAACAAATAATGAAGGAGAACTTCCCTAATCTGGCAAAGGAAATAAACTTCCAGGGAGTCCAGGAAGCTCAGAGAGTCCCAAAGAAGTTGGACCCAAGGAAGAACACCCCAAGGCACATCATAATTACATTACCCAAGATTAAAGATAAGAAGAGAATCTTAAAAGCAGCAAGAGAAAAGGAGACAGTAATCTACAAAGGAGTGCCCATAAGACTGTCAGCTGATTTCTCAAAAGAAACCTTGAAGGCAAGAAGGGGCTGGCAAGAAGTATTCCAAGTCACGAAAGGCAAGGCCCTACATCTAAGATGACTCTATCCAGCAAAGCTATCATTTAGAATGGAAGGGCAGATAAAGAGCTTCCCAGATAAGGTCAAGTTCAAGGAGTTCATCATCACCAAGCCCTTATTATATGAAATGTTAAAGGGACTCATCTAAGAAAAAGAAGATAAAAAATATGAACAGTAAAATGACAACAAACACAGTTATTAACAACTGAACCTAAAACAAAAACAAACTAAGCAAACAACCAGAACAGGAAGAGAATCAAAGAAATGGAGATCACATGGAGGGTTATCATCAGGGGAGTGAGTGGGGACAGAGGGGGAAAAGGTACAGAAAATAAGAAGCATAAATGGTAGGTAGAAGATAGACAGGGGCAGGTTAAGAATAGTGTAGGAAATGTAGAAGCCAAAGAACTCATATATATGACCTATGGACATGAACTAAACAGGGGGAATGCGGGTGGGAGGGGGTGTGCAGGGCAGAGGGGCATAAAGGGAGAAAATGGGACAACTGTAATAGCATAATCAATAAAATAAAAAAAATAAAAAGAACCTAAGTGTCCATTGATAGACAAATAAACAAGTTGTGATATATACATATAATGGAATATTACTCAGCCTTAAGGAGGAAGGGCATTCTGATACATGCTGGAACATGGATAAACCTTGAAGACATAATGCTAAGTGAAATAAGTCAGTAACAAAATGAGAAATGTTATACGATTCTACTATGAAATACTTAAGTAAATTTATAGACAGAAAATAGAGTAAAGGTGACCAGGGGTGAAGGGCGGGGTGGGGAGTTATTGTTCACTGGGGCAGAGCTCTAGGAATGGACAGTGGTGGTGACTGCACAATGTTGTGGTTGTGCTTAATGCCGCTGAGCTATACCCACAAAATGGTTAAAATGTTTTTTAAAAGTATGGAAAACTGAATTCCTTGTGCTCGACTCTTTGCCAAGGGCATAGGCAGCTCGGTTCTGTGCTCTGTCTTCTGCCCAGGGTTTGTGACGGAAGTCTGTGGCCACTGTGTTGTCAGGCCTCCAGAAGACTGCAAGGCAGCTCTGACTGTGGGAGGAAGGTTTCACCAGACCCCTCTGGCTGGCTTGCAGCCGTATTGTTCATATTCTCTGCAACTTGAAATGTCTTCTTACATTTTTCCAAGTTTAATCAAATGCATGTCCATTTTTCCGCCTGACATTCTGAGCAAGCAAGTTCTGCTGGGGAATGTGCCTGCCTTCTCTTCTTCCTGAGAAACACTTTAAAATGAATAAAACATGGACCTGAGCAACTCAGCCTTCGCAGCGGGTTCTCACCAGCTTACGGCGTGTCTTTTGTTTTCTTCTACCCTTGACAGACTTGATGGCTTTGCTCTCATGTTGACTTCTCCTCCTGTGAAGTTGAGGCTAATAGGCTATATGTCAGTCCCATCCCACCAGAGCTTAATTTAGACTCTAGCAATTGGCAATGCCATGCTAGCCAGGACTGCAGGTGAGTTCTTATGTCATCTGGACTCCACGTGGATGGCCCTTCACAATTTCACCAATGAATTACAGGAGATAATGGGATAGCGCTGGGGTGCTGTCCCCGGCTGAAATGGGCAGTCCTGTTTCTACACCTGGCTGAGTGACACCCACAGGCTGGGAAGGCTAGGACTTTGAAGCTCAGCTCCATCCGTGGTTTCTGCAATCAGCAAACACCTGTACAGTGTAACTATTTTGATAAAACAAAAACATTGGCAATCTAACTCTAGAAAGAAAGATTTCTGTCAGACTTCTGGGTGGGCAGCGAACATTCAGAGAGTTCTTGTGTGAACCATGTATAAACTGGAAGTGAAAACACATGTGCTTCAGGAGGCATCGGGCTAACTGCATTTGTGGTCTTGGCCATGAAGGTTCAGAACGAACGACAGTGCTTGGAAATGAGCGTCAAAACATGATGAGGATGCAGTAGTGGCGGGCGCTGCAAACCAGTGCAGATGCAGAGGCACGTCTCCCTTTATATCAGTAAAACAAAAACAAACTGCCCTAATTTTGAGTGCATTTTCCCTTCCTACTCCAGAGTTTTCCACTGTGCTGCTCTGTAATCTGATGGCATGATTCTGACAGGTTGGCATCTGCTGGCGTTTGGCATTTCTGATGTGACATCAGCTTCAATTTCTGCAAGAATTTTTAGCCAGAATGAGAATAAATTCCTAGAGTGGGTTAACAGTACATTTTCATTTCAACGCGCAGCAAAGCCGGGGTAAACCCTGGGCATCCCATGTCCTCAGCCGACCGCCAGCTCACTTCTGTCACATTACCCAGTGTCATTGGTGCCAACAGGATGTTAAATCAATTAGGCCATTCCATGGAGTTGGGCTAATGTCTTGTGAAATGTCACCAAACTGACAGGTTCAATGAGAAGAGCATGTTGTTTCTAAAGAACCCTACCAAAGACACATGAAAGTAATGTGTAGCAGAGCCTGCTACGTAGGCTTTCTCAGAGTATCGGAGGGGAGCTGGGAACGCATCGGGTCCGCTGCTACCAAGGCAGGTGATTGCCTTCAGAGATCAGGACAACCCTGGCCCACGGCACGAGGCCTCCAAGGCCTTTTCCCCTGGAAGAATAAGATGGTTCCTACAAGTCTATATAGGTTTCCTGTTTGTGAAAACAGAATTTAAATAAAATAATTAGAGCCTTGCAAAACGAGTTTGACACAGGAAATGGGAAGCTGGGGGACTGCCGTCTAAGACTCAGCGGATATTGCTTCTCCAATGAGACAGGACCATCCTGTGTTGGATGTAATGGAGACAGTAAGGGGAACAGAGGGTGCACCATAGGTGGCATTTGCTTGCTGACCTCCCTGTACCAGCTCGTGGAGGGTTGTGGTCATGGCTTCTCCACTCTTTTAGATTCCTCTTCCGTGCGGGGGACCGCTGGCAGCTGGAGGTGAGAACCGCTACAGAGCCTGCTGTCTTTCCCTGGAAATCGTTGTGTTTGGGTGGACACAGCAGGGCACACTCACACTGCCCTGCTCTGCCTCTCCGACACGTGTGGTGACACATTTACCTGCCTGGGAAGCCAGGCCCTGATGGCCGCGCTGCTCTTACTGAGTGTGCAGGCCAGAGTTTAGCTCACAGCAATACAGGAGTATTTAAACATGAAATCACTGAAACTTTCAGTGAGTTAATACTGTGGTTGCATGACTTTACCTTTGCCAGTTGCCTAGCTTTGCACCCTCCCATTAACTTTGGAAGAAAAGGGCGAAAGGCGGTGAAGAAATGTCCCAGCCATGGTTAGAATATGTGTTTATCCAAAGGAAGAGTCCTGCCAATTTATCCTGCTTTTGTGTGCTTCAGAGAATATCCTTGATTTAGTATCAGATGGCTATTTTGTCTGTAGTATTTTTGTCAAGATTTCTAATACACTTATTCATCCTCTTATTGCTGGCCAAAACTACTCTTCCAAATCCTGAAAGCTAGATCATTACTGCTGTTTTTCCTCTCTGTCTCTCTCTCTCTCTCTCTGTCTCTCTCTTTCTCTCTCTCTCTCTCTGTCTCTCTCTCTCTCTCTCTCACACACACACACACAGTAATATGCTCATGCAAAGCTCTGAGACTTTACATCTCACGATAAATAAGAGTCCTCTCATTAAAGTGTTCTCTTGGAATCTTGTAATATCTGGAATCCCTGGAAAAATGAAAGTATCTTTAAATATCTTGCCTTAAACAGTATCTTAACTGAACTCTTTATGATATTTTGATAGTTTTAAGGAGCTTTAGCAGTTCCTTTTAACCTGAAAATACACATGCTCTTCGTAATACCATGTTCTTGTATGGAAGGAAAAAAAGATGGGAGGAAGGATGGGAGGGAGGGATGATGGGAAGGGGAGAGAATGAGGGGGGAGGGGAGGAGAGGGGGGAGGGAGGGAGGAAACCACAATCTTGCTTTCGGATTGAAAAACTAAGTGGAACAGTCTTTCTTAAAATTTGGTAATCATCTAGAATCTCTGTAACATTTTTCCTATGAAAAGCAAATGAATATAGAAATAGTTTCCTCTCTTGGTTTTCAACAAATGAGGGAACTGTGCTCATAGGTTATATTTAGTCCCCAGAAACTGAAGATACGAATGGCTGTGGTTTGCAGAGTGCGGTGATGTGCCAAGTGCTTTGCATTTCTTTCATGCGTTCTCACATGAGCCCCATGAAGGGTGCAGCATAGAACAGCTAACCTCTGTGGAATGTGGACTCTGCACTGAATGCTTTCACAAAATATCTCACTTTACCCTCATAACCAGACTCTGCTTTGTTATCATATAAGGAAACAGGTTCAGAGAACTGAAGAGCTTTGCCTAAAGACAGGCAATTAATAAACAGCAACATGGAGATCGAACCCAGATCTGCCCAACTTCAGGGCCTAAGTGCTTCTTCCTTCAGTGTATGTTACCTTCCGACAAGCAGGGGAATTCACTTTACTGTGAATGCATGTAGCTTCCCCAAAGAGGGCAGGTAATTGCTTTGCAGTCAATGAGTCCTATGGATCCAGAAAGGAGGTGTTTCTTAGAGCTTGTCAGTAGCAAGTTAACATCAGCATAGGCCCCAAGCTGTGGCTCTCAAACCCTCCTGCTCATTAGAATTGGGAGACTTGTCTGAAATGCAAATTTCTGAGCCCCACCTCTAGGTTCCTAGCCACTAACAGCTAACCACTAATTTTTTTTCAAATGGTCCATAAATTTATCATTCATACTTTAATAGATTTAGACAATGATGTTTCTTAAGGGTCATGAGGCGACTGGCAGTTGTCCTCAGAAGCGTCCAGTCTGGTGGGATGCCCGAGGCCTTGGTGCTTATAGGAACGCTGCAGGACGGCCTGCACTTACTCTGAGATGTTAACGGAAGTAGTGTCTGCTGTAGCATGAATCACAAAACATAGCACGCAACCCGAAATATGGGAATGTTAAATAAATACACTTTACTGAGTAGCAGTGGGAATTAACTGTGCACTAAAGATATTTCATGGCCTTTAATTTAAATGCCAGGTAAGCTTTTATGATGCTAACCTCTGGTCATTGCCTTTATGAGGAATAGGAGAGGATTCTGTTTTCCCAGAGGGCTGATGTGCTGCCATCTGTGGGGTTCTTTCCTGTTGTTTTTCTATCAGTGTTGCAGATCTAGTGTTACACAACCTACCTGTCTTTTAACGTTTAACCATATTCCCTTCAACACAGTTCTTGAGACCTTAACGTTTTTACATGAGAGTCGGATTTACAGCCCTGCAATTGCTTCACTATTAGATTATTCTGTCCTCACATTCCTCAGTCTGCCCCGTCCCCGCTTTGCCTGTGCTAGTGCTCTGCTCAAGGAGATCTGGGAAAAATAAAAGCAATAATAACGATAATGCTATGGGAACAGTGTATAGTAAGAAGCAGCAAAGAATCAGTAACTAGGAAATGTTCTTCTACATTTTAAACTAATCAACATCCAAAATCCATCATAACCGCCTATGTAGATTTGCCTTCTGATAAACAGGTGGCCCCTGACCACGGATAAGGCAGGGTTCTCTGGAAAAGATATTCATTCTATTTATGAATAGCATCTGTTCCAAGAATGTATAATATTATGGCTCCAGTGAATGCTCTATAGGGAGGGGAAAAAATTGGGGTGGATTTAATACTACAGCTGTGACTAGTTAGGTATGGTAACTTTCAGGTATTTAGTGGTTTCAGCAAAAGTTCTAATACACATTCCAGGCATCAAGAACCATAGGGAAGACTGTAAAAATATTTAGACGAAGAATTAATACACTCACTGGTCTGAGAAGACCAGAAAGTACATGCAGTTTCCTGCTGGCTTTAACCACTCTCAGTTCATCATCTCAGGGCGAAGGGGACTATGGGTTCCCACACAGGGACAGAGGTTGTGGTGATGGCACAGGAAGATATGGGAAGTCCCGCTGGGTCTTATCTGTGACAACTGGGAAAAAGGGACCAGTTGTCAAGGGAGGTGGGTGACAGAAGAAACATTGCAAACAAAGCCTAGGGGCTTCCTAGCCAATTAATTGTTCCAGCCAAACAGCTCCGGGTTTGGGCTTCTATTGCTGGTTTTTAGCTACTGTTGATGAAAGGCTGACTTTCACAAATGATTTAGTTTCTGTTCTCAGACTTATGTTCCATGTTTATTAGTTGCCTTAGTACAAACCGCTAATAATTCTCCTTGGCCTCTCTTACATGGATTTTTTAAGGCTATTTGCTTGCAGAGAGTTTAATTTTTGTTGGATTAAACCAACCAAATAAATAGCACCCAATCTGTTTGAAATACTTAGGAGGCTCATAAACAGAATTGGAGGACAGTAATCTGAGTTTAAGACAGAACACTAAAAAAGCAAAACTCAAAACAATTTTAAAAGAAATGGGCCAAAAGTTCAAGAAAACCTAAACATGGTCTAAAGGGGCTGGCCATGTTGTTGTTTGGCAATCCTCAGCTAACATCTTGACCCCACGCATATGGTGAGGATTTGGAACTCAGGTTGTGCAATGTGAGTTTAAATGCCTCCCCGCCTTTTTTTAGCTTTGGAGATGTTCAGCAATGCAATCCAGCAGATAGTCATTTTATCTACCTGACCATAGGTCTGGTGCTACCTTGTGGAAAACAGAGGGGACTGATTTGTTCCTGGGTCTTCATTTATAAAGGTGACTACATGACAATACAGAGGTGCCAATGCCATTGAAAGAAAAGTTCAAACTCAAGGTTTCCCTAGAAACAAGAGGCATGGAATGCTGTGTGGGACCATAGGGGAAGGCACCAGCGTCTGGAGGCAGCGAGGAACAAGGGGAAAGCATAAACCTCAGCCTTTATGGGGTTTCTGTGGGAAAGGCAAGGCAAAGCTGGGAAAACTGCTCAGGATTGGCTGGTTTGAATAACTCTGGTGGGTTTTGGGGCATAGGGATGTTCCCTGTTTAAGGCAGGGAAAATATTGGCTTAAGGTGCAATAGTTAGACAAGGAGGTGGCTCAGAGTATGGGTCTGGATGGCAGGGGAACCGTAAACAATTGTGGCCTTTAGTTTGGCCTTGCAATTAATGGACACCAAGTAGACAAATGCAGAACTTAACACAACACAGTCAGGACAGGGATGAACAGTCCCTTCCACCAGGAACTCAGAATCTGTTATCTGAACTAATTATGTGTGTCAGTAAAGCAGATCCAAGGTGTACCTTGATCAATGCTCTACTAGCAGCTTAAAAAAAAATGCTGTGGGACTTTTATGGAGGCAAAGAAGCAAAGGCATGGAAAGCGAGTTTCTCATATGGAAGGTTTACATTCTCTTCAATGCTCAATTCTGATCACTACTTCAAAACCACGCAACCCTGGTAATAAATGCTACCCTTATATACGTGGAAGAACTTAAGTCAAGGCCCCCCCCAAGTGTCTGACGTGTAAAAACTGTTGAATGAAAGGCAGTGCTTGCTCCTTCCTCCAAACCCACCGTCATTTTTGTGTTGCTCTATGTTGTGGTATTATTGACACAATGACACTCTGACACGCCATTCTCTCCTGAAATGAGGACTTTTTTTTTTTTTGCAATTAATGTTGGTAACTAACTGGTTTCATAGGTGTTCGTGTATTCCCATTTTTTAAATAAAAAGTCACACAGGGTTAAAGAATATACTCAAGTTAATTTGGGTTGATTCTTGATTAGCTGGTGGTGATGGCAGAGAGCAGGCCTGGTGCCCATAGCTGGCCACATCACTGTCTTTTTGAAGCCACATCTGCCTCACCTTTGTACCATTGGGATCCCAGCCAGCCACTGTCGTTCCCTGGAGGACAGGAAGACAGGGTTTTCCTTATGAATTTGGCAAAGGTTTGTAGATTTTGGGCAGGGGGATGTTTGGAATGTTCTGTCAGCCACCAGTAAACAGCAACCCTTTGCTCGGGTGATTGGTGACACAGCTCGGGAGAGAGGCAGAGGGGCTGGTTTTCATTAACGTGTGGCCTTATGCAGGAAAGAGCTGACAAAGAGATAGCAAATAATTACAGATCCATTCTTCTTAGAGTGAAGGCATATGACTGAAAAATGTTTGTTATTCCTTTCTTCACCCCTAGGGGTGTAAAGTTTTCTGTTTGGGAATTGTCAAATCTTCCAAGCAACAGTTAACAAACACCTCTTGCACTTGATTCCCAAGGGACGTTGCTGTGCTGTTCTTTATCATCACACAGTGGTGTCCACGGCTACTGTCTTTTTGTTTGTTTATTATGTACCAACCATTCTGTTAGCTCTTGACACAATATTTCTATTCCTTGAACTGTATCCCTGCTTCTTATCTGGGCATGTACTTTAACTCTAGATTTCAGGGTCTCAACTGTAGGAGTTAGAAATTAAATTTTGATTGTGCCCATTGTTGATGAGGCCCAGGAACCCCTGCAGATGGTCCTGAAGTAGGTGGTCCATGGAGTACACTTTGAAAATCAGATTTCATGCTTAAAAATAATTATGCAGTACAATCTCTGAATTAACATACAGCATGTTGATATCTACAAACATTTTATTAGCACCTGTTGATGTAAAACCCTCTCTCTGGTTTTCCTATATTCATTGTTTGACTTTCTAGAACAAGCCAGCAAGAGGAACTTCAAAGTTGTATCAAGAACATTAATCTTAAAAAAAAAAAAGAACTAGTAGTGTTTTTCAGGCTGAGAAAAACATCAAAGACAATCCAAGTCAGCTAAAGGAAACCTTCTAGAAGGTCTTCACACAAGGGCCCTATAACAAGGAAGGAGGAGGGTCATTCTAAGGTCCTTGAAAAAATAGCAAGCTAAAGAAACAAGGTGTTTTTTTTTAAGGAGGCCGTTAAGCATTCTTTTTCTGGTGTTTGCACATCTGCCCTGATGACTCAATAGTCCGAGTTCCTTCCTGAGTCTGTGAAATCCCTTCTCCAGGACTCAGAGAAAGGCGGGGACATTTGGGTCCTCAGGCTAGACACCAGCACACACTCCCATGCAGCACAGGATCTCTAACAGCATCGTGCAGAAAGTTGTCTTAAAGCATATTTTGTGTCACATAGGTAGTGATATGTCTTCCTGTGCTTAAATCTCCCAAAACCAAGTAAGTGGGAGAAAGGGATTGATGTGCCATCAAAGTGGGTGTGGGTGGTGATTAGGAGAAGGAATGTGATTCTTCTAATGGTCAGGATAAAACTAATGCATGTGCTTTCTGAGTTACAAAGACCTGACTTAGCAAGAAATGTCCTTTTATCTGAAAACATAATAAGAACATATGTGTGTATATTTGTATATGTGTATACGTAAAAATGCCTGAGATTATATACATGTTTATACTGTATACATGGCTGGTTTCTCACATCCCATGGCCACCGTTCCATGTCTATGTACTGGTAATTTGGGTGGGACAAGGGCCCCATGGTTTCCTTGCCAACCTTTATCTTCATTCGGAGGAGCACCACACTGTTCTTTGCCCCCGTCTTCTCACGATGTAGTTCAGACAATCACCTGTTCTTAATGATGTGTCTTTTCAACGTTGCCCTCTCCTCCCCATAATTCTACTCCAAACCTTCAGAAAATCTCCCCCTTTCTCCTTGCTTCCACCACCTCCTTCGATTCTCACCTCGTTCCTTCTGCTTGGTCACTAGGAATGCTCTTCATCATGGCTCCACAGCATTAGAGCAGGGCTGGTGATATATCAGTATTGAAAAAAGAAAGAAGCCAAACATTTTGAAATGAGGTCGTCATGAT
The DNA here is from genome assembly GCA_007922815.1 of Macrotus californicus. Lineage (NCBI taxonomy): Eukaryota > Metazoa > Chordata > Mammalia > Chiroptera > Phyllostomidae > Macrotus > Macrotus californicus. Next base: position 81,641 of record VMDR010002545.1, read on the forward strand.
AAAGAGCCAGTGTCAAGAAACCACATAAATCTGTAAAATTGTGAAGGTGTCTTTTACAGAATCTGGAGTTTCAATTTCATTACCTTCCTTACCAGCCATTCTGTTAAGTCACAATGTCTTATTAAGCTTTTCTTGGGTTGCTTTAGCTTCATTTCTAGTATTGCTCCAATGCTGTTTTCTACAGCATTTCAGTTATATTATAAAACTTCTGTGAGGGTGACCCAGAAAGCCAGCAATGTAACATTATTCTATGGGGAAAACACATCCTAATCTCAGTTTGCTGACTGATTAATGATCTTGCAGAAACATTTGGCTCCATATACGTCTGCATTGTGCTGGGCAAATATAGGTGCTCCACAACAACAAAAAGGTACTTCACTGAGGTGACAAATTGAGGGCAAATGAGGATTGTATGTCATTGAAACAGTCTATCCCTGAACGATGCTTTCATGACAAGAAGCAATGTGACCACTGCTAATAACTGCAAATTCTCAGAAAAGCTGCAGCATTTTCTTTTCCTTCTTTTTCCCCATCCTAATCCTCCAGGCTGGAGATGATACCCTTTGTCTTTGCCTAGCCACACCCCTGTAAGGTGCTTCCCACAGAGCCTTCCCCCGTGGCTCCAGCCTACAGAGCACTATTAGCATGAACATTAGTGGTAGCAGCCGACATTTCCTTCATTTTCACAACATGCCAGTGCTGTGCTGAGTGCTTAAAAGGTGTCATCTCATTTCAATCTCATGGCTTTCCTGTGAGGTTAGCATCATCATTATCCCCATTTTGTTTCAGAGGAAATCGAGCCTACCAAAAGTAAAGCTAGGAAGTAGCAGAAGCCCCCAAGATTTGGACTCAAGTCATCTACCATCTTGATGACATGATGCTGATCACTGCCATCCTCAGATGCACTACGGATAATTCACAGCATGGCACCTGATTATAGTTATCCCTCCTCCACCCACCCCAGCTCTAGTGTGTTTGGCTTTCTTGCTCTCTTAGGCTGCACATTCCTCATGGTTAGGGTCCAGAACAAGGGTCTTGGGCCAGATTCTGCAACAAGCTAACTATGTGCCTCCCTGAGCCCCCATTTCCAGAGACACCCACCTCAAAGGACTGTGGTGAGGATTAGAAGAAAATAAGGCTCAGATTGGGTGACAGTGGAAACAACTTTAGATATTGTTGGTGTTATGGTAGAAAGCACAGCCCTAAATCCATGGTGTGGTTAAATGTTTTTCTAAAAGTTTGTTTTATAGGGACTCCAGTCTACTTTGCCACCCACTTTTGCCCTCATGGACTTGACTTAGCCAACATCCTTTCCCTCTCCGCGACTCGTCAGCAAAGTTGTACACTTTATGTGCTTTTTCTGCCCTCCACAGTACAAGGGCTTTTGCCCCTGAACAGACCTGGCAGCAGTCTAATCTCTGCTGCAAGAGAAACTTGGAGTGGTTGGCAGACTGTAAATAGTCATGCTGGTCTGAAACCCCCACTGACCTCCTCCTACTCTTGGCTTTAGGTGAGTCCTCCTGGCTTCAGTCTCCTCATCTGTCACAGCTGACTTCTGAGGTTTCTTCCAGCCTATAGCTAAGACTCTTAGATGTCTTTTTTTTAAGAAGTCAATTGAAGCACTAACCTGTTATCATCACTGTTTTCTGCCCTCTGTGCCTTCAGTGTGTGTTTCTGTGTGTGCTGTATACGGAGATGTTCGTGTGTCTGTCTTATGTCTTTGTGTGCATATGTATATGAATTTGTGTGACTATGTATGAATGTGTATGATTGTACATGAGTATTTTTGTGTTTTGTGTATATATGTGTGTGTGTGTGCATGTGTACATTCGCACAGGGTTTAAGCTGCCCAAATTCAAGTGTCACGAAAAGGCAGGGAAAGGTGGCCAGCCCACCTGTGGCTTCAGTATGACCCACCCAGACAAGGACAGGAGGAGGGCTTGCTAGCTTCTGCCTGGGTGCAGCCCTCCCACCGAGCCAGCCAGAGCCTCCAGGACAGGCGGGCGGGGCGGGGTAATGGGCGGGGCAACTGACGGGGCGGGGCGGGGTGTGGGCGTGGCGTGGCGTGGCGGGCGGGGCGGGTGGTGGCTGCGGCTCCGGGCATGCTCCGCTGCCGGGCTGCAGGCGGGCTGGTCGCGCTGGTGCCCTGCCGGCCGTGGCGGCGGCGGCGGCGCGGGGCAGCATGACGGAGCCACTCGGTAAGTATCGGCGACTCTCCCCAGTCCTGACTCCCACCGTGCATTTGGCCCGTCCCCGCAGCGCTTCGTGGGCCTCGACCCCAGCCTCCCGCGCTCGGCCCCCAACTTCTCTGGCCGGACGTTGCTTGGGTCCGAGCCTCTCCCAGCCTAGGGGAAGGTCTGCCTTCCTCCCCGAGCCACCCCTCCCACCCCCGCGACGCCCCGTACCGCAGCCGCGAGGTGGAGGTGAGTGGAGGCCTCCCGCTTCTCCAGGGGGGAGAGTCCCGGCCCCTCAGGTGCTCAGCGCTGGCGCGGGGCGCGGGGCTCCCCCGTGTCGCCGAAGGCCGCGGCTGGCGTTAGGGTTCACGTCGCCCCTCGGAGCGGGGAGGTCCCGGGAGGACGGGGGTCGCTGTTTCCCCCTCGGCGCCCTCCCCGCTACAGCCCTAGTCCAGCCACTCCCTTCCTCCCCTGTGCGCCCCGAGTTGGCGGACATCCCCACTCCGGGAACTGCCGGCCGCTCATCAGAGTGCCGAGGTCCCGGGTTCCCATGCCACCCACTGCCTCCGGACCTGCCCGCGGGACGTTGGGAGCTGGCCGCCGCCGCTCCAGTTCTCGCCCGGCCTGGCGACCCCGCCCCTCGGGTCAGGACTGGGGATTAGGGCGCTAATCACCGTTGCTCCCAGCCACCACCCCCCCTCCCCGTGGCCCCAACTGCTGGTGGTCAAGCTAAAAAGAAAAGGAAAAAAAAAGGAGGATTGGGGTGTGGTGGGGTGGGAGAAAGGAAAGAGCACCGCCTGAGAGTGCAGTAAATCTCGTCAACCCACTGGTTTATGGAATCTGGAGCCGCCCGCCCGCTGGGGTCGCCGCGACACCCTCATTCCCCACCCCACATCGCTGTCAAGTCACCCAGAACGCCAGGGTTTCCCTAGATGCCTGGACTGCAGGGAGGCTGGGCACCTACAGCTGGAAGCGCCTCTCTTGCTCCTTGTCACTGGCAATAGCAGCCGGGCGCCTCCGATTCTTCTGAGGGTTTGAAAAAGAAGCTGTGATTTCACTACTGAAGAAAAAAATAAAAAGCGGAACTTGTGCCTGCGCAACCTGGACGTGCCCTAGTCCTGCTCATCCACGCTCTCTAGGAGCTGGGGACTTTGGGGAACAAGCTTAGTAGACAGATCGTCGCCCCCCTTTGCCACCACGCACACGCCCTGCCATCCACCTTCCCACCCTCTGCATCTGCTCCCCTAGGACCCGCAGTCTCCCCATGTCCCTCCCCTAGTGCTGGGGACGGGGGTGAAGTAGTGTGGACCACACAGCTGAGGTGTTTTTCCGATAGCTTCAGTCTTCCTTTCTCTGGCTTTTTGTCTTTTCAGATTTGCAGATACCCTAGTGATTTAAGGCGAGGGATGGAACATGGGAGGGGATTCTTGGTCCGGGAGGGGAGTGGGAAATGGGATTTGGGTAGCCAGAAATTTTCTTGACAAATTGCAGTCTCAATAGTCTAAACTCAGTAGTGGGCTGTGCAGGTAAAACTTCAGGAAAATGATGCCTTATGTCAGGTAGTTTTGAATTTAAGATAACCAGATTAAAACCATCCAACCACACAGCAGGTGTAAGTTTTTTTTTTTAAGCAAATCATACTCAGATTCTATTTCATGGGACTTGTGTTGGCTTTCATGTGACATTGGGAGTTTGGTAAATCATTTGCTTTTCTGTGATGTTCTGTGAGTTTGGACTTTCTATTTACCTTGATATGAGGTGTCTAACTGTTAGCTCTCAGCTGAGCAAGCTTCCTTAAGACCGCTAAATGTTACTCCTGGCAGGCAGCATGGAGCAAACTTTCACTCCCCTTGGAGTGCGTGAGCAAATATTTGTTGAACAGAGGCCTTAATTTGCTGGGTGTTTCTCCCGCCAAACTTCACCCTCTGCTGCGGAGACTGGAAGGTCAGGACATTGGCAGGCCCGTTAGGGGGGCTTGGTGGGTGGAGGAAACCTGTGTTGGGAAAAAAAAGAATTTTCTCTTTCCACCTCCTTGGAACATAACTTAAAATGCCTGAGTGTCCACACGATTCTCTTGACAGGTTAATCAGAATGATCTAATAGCCCGTCTGAGTAGTCACAGATCCCAGGGAGGGTGGTGTATTGTTCAGTAACTATAGAACGTAGCTGGACCCGGGTGGTACCACAAGGAGAATATAAGTAAGGATCAATTTTTCAGTTAAAAAATAGCAAATATGAAAAGATCCATGGGGGCTGATTTTTAAAATGCAATTTAAAAATAAATCTGAGAAATACTGTCAGTAAAGAAAGCCCAGGAGTCTGTGGTTCTGCCAAGTTCTCCTTGTCCTTGCTGGGGAGCCCTTGAGTTTTTGGGAGGACAGCGGACACCAGCCGAGCTGCAGGAGCCCAGAAGTTTCTCTTTTAATGAGCTGGGTGGGACTCCACGCCAATTAATCTGGGGAGAGCTTAGAATAGTTTAGAACAGAGTGTAGGATTGGAACAAGTGTTCTGTTGTGGTTTTTACTTTGATAAGCAAGGGCTGTATCTCTGAAATCCTCCAGGCCTATTGCTGAACCCATTCCTTCGGTCTGTTTGCTTTTTTAAACAGTTGTTTTTTACCTTGTGAATGGCAAGGGTTATATCACTCATTAAAACGTTGCTATTGTGCTTTGTTTCAAGGGCCTGCTGACTTAAGGAATGCTGAGGGACACTCACTGGCCAAGGCCCAGCAGCCCAGGGAAGGCTAGATCAGTCTCCCGTGCTTTAAACATCAAATGTCATTTAAAAAACCCCAGGAACTGCCCCAATGCTAAAACCTCAGTTATCTTAGTTTGAATTTGTAGTATCTTATTTAAAATTTGGATTCCTTTAAATATATTTTTCAAAATTTTTCTGGAGATAATATAGTTGGGAACAGCCTGGCCACACTGGCAAAGATGATCAGACAGCTAAATATCCTTGTAGTTTGCGGCTTATTGGTTTTCTCTTGATATTTTACGTATTAAGCTTGTTTCTTCTCTTTGTAAATGAAAGAATTTAGGTGCTATTATGAAACGATACCAAGATATATTTCACAGAGGAGAAGAAAGAGAGACAGAGCGAGCCATTGTATGTATAGGAGGAAGAGATGGAGAAGTAGAAACCAGTTATTGCTGGTTATCTTTTGGCACAATGGGTTCATTGGGAACTTTTACTTTGCTTGAACACACAATTATGTAGTGTTTACTTCTAGAATAACTTTAAGTGACCTTTGTAAGTAGAAAACAAGCAGCCCCAGCTGGGTAGCTAGAGTTGGTTGGAGCGCTGTCTGGCACACCAAGAGGTGGTGGGTTTGATCCCTGGTCAGGGCACATGCCTGGATTGCAGTTTGATCCCCAGCTGTGGCGGGTACAGGAGGCAACTGATTGATGTCTCTCTCTCTCAAATCAATAAACATATTCTCTGGTGAGAATTTTTTAAAAAAGCAAAAGTGTAAGAATTATCTGAAATCATTTAAACTTTAGCATTTCTGTAAAACCTTGGCTCTTTTATCCTAAAGATATTTGAAAACAAAACTAGTGTGTTATAAGTTTAATAGACTATTTTAGGAATCTTGATATGTGGCATATTTGACATATTTGATGATAGTACAATAAATTCTAACCCATTATAAGTTTCACAGTTATTTTTTCAAAAAGCCAAACATTTTAGAAGATTAAAAAAATCTTATCTAATTTCAGTTCTTAAGGACTACTAATTTTTCAGAAATGTTAATGAGGTACTTAGGGCCTCAAGAAAATGAGGTGAGGTCCCCAAGGTATAATTGTGTGACAGAATGTAAAGGTGAAGGAGAAGACAGGAGAGTATGTGTGTGGGTTCACACAAGTCGTGGGGAAAAAGACAAAAAAGAGAAGTTAGAGGAGATAATATTTGTGAAAAAATAAAGCGAATAATATTTTCTTTTCTTTCTCTCTCTTTTTGGATCAATGCCTTAACACTGACCCAACCCAGCAAGGTTGGGTTCCAGGATCCTTTTTGATCTTAGACCCAAGTGTGTTTTTTTTTGCCTTTCTCTCTCTGCTGGTGTTTTTTTGGTCACCTTACTGAAACGACTCAGTGGTGATTGCCTTACTAAAATTATTACTTCACAGATTAAATATGCTTTTTATGTCTTAGGAGATTTTTCACAACTTGAGGGCCCTGGCAGAGCTGGCCCTCACACTGTGTGGTCTGTTAGCGACATTGCGTGAGAACTCACTGTCCCAGAACTCAAACTGGAACTGTTGAGCCCTCTATTTATTGGGACTGAAAAGGGAAATGTCAATCCTGTTGCTCATAATAAAATACATAGTTCTACATTAAAAAAAAAACAAAGCTATAGGAAGCCTTAAGAAATCCACGTTATCATAAGCAACATGCTCCATTCTGGCTTGTTTTATGTCTGACTATTTATTTACCTCTTGTTTAAAGAAAGCGCTTTGTTATATATTAATCATAACATTAGACCAAAAAGTTGTCAGTTGAAGAAATATTTACAGTGAACTGCCAACAATTTGGGGGACTAATTACATCTTAAGTATGGAATGTTGATGAATACAGCTAAGTTTTAGGTTCTCTAGAAGAGTAACAATGTCTAATCAAGAGCTTCGGAGTGCTGTTTGTAATCTTGTATTAGATTTTATCAGCGAAACATGTAATTTTAGGCTCACTGGAAACAGGTTAAGAATCTCTGTAGCAGGTAAGACACATGCACTGTATACTAGACTCTTAGAACTTTATATGATTTACCATTTATTCTTTCTTGTTTTATTCTCATTGAGTCTTCCCAGTATGTGATACATTTTCAAAGATACATTTTCTTAACCCTACCTATGCAACTCCTTGTTTAAAATTTTCTTCTACCGACGAAATAAAGTAAATGAAAGTGTCATCATTGTGATCATTTTTTATCTGCAAAATGGTCATAAGGTTCATTTCATGACAAAACCTCATAAAATAACTTTAATAACAGACCCTCATAAAATTCTATAAATATAAATAAGGATGTTAAAAAAAACCCAGAATCCACTTCCACTGTTGGTGTTTTTAGTGGTTTTCCTTCGGGGTTTGTCCCCCCTTGCACATAGGTATATAAATGAAATTTGTATTATACTGGATCTAGGGCTTTGTCTCCTGTCTTTATTATTTAACTTGGTACCATGAGCATTTCCCTGTGCTATTATATATCTGAAAATATAATTTGACATGTGTATACACATTATAATCTATCATATGGATGCATCAGAATTTTTAAGCATCCCTTAAGTAGAGATTTAGCTCTATTATGATGTGAGGTCCCCAAGGTATAATTAGTATTATAAATACTACTATAATACTAGTATTATAAATACATAAATAGTATTATGATACTATTTTTTAGTATCCTAATTAACACTTGGATAAATACTTTTATATAAAACTTTGTGTATATCTCTGGTTACTTCACTAGGATGGATCATAAGTAGTAAGATTTGTCCATA